>CM019830.1:79137219-79185297 GCA_009763385.1 Coix lacryma-jobi var. lacryma-jobi | reverse complement strand
CGACGAAAGAAGGTCTAAAACACTCGGGGGCCCGACACCCCCGAACCTAAAAATCACAACTAAACGCACAAAAAGCCCACGAGGGAGCTCAAACCACTCCCCCGTGGCCTCGGGGGCTACACCCGCGGGTGTCGTTCGCACGACACCCACAGAACCAACACGGCCAAGCCTTCGAGATCCAACACAGCCAAGCCCTCGAAACCCAAGTCAAGAGCCCTTGCTCGAGTGCAAGCACTCAAACAAGAGCTCGGGGGCTACTATCAGGGGAACGCCAAAGGGGTACCCCCAATCAACGCAAACAAATAGGGTAAACCTAGAACACCGGTTAATAACAGACCCAACTAGTCTAACCCCCTAAAAAGCCGACCCCCCGAGGCCTACGAAGCTGGCCCACCGAGCCGAGCCCTCCAAGCCAGGCCTCGGACGCACGCTCGTTTTCCGCCTCGCCCGAGCCCTCCAAGCCAGGCCTCGGACGCACGCTCGTTTTCCGTCTCGCCCGAGCCCTCCAAGCCAGGCCTCGGGCGCACGCTCGTTTTCCGTCTCGCCCGAGCCCTCCAAGCCAGGCCTCGGGCGCACGCTCGCTTTCCGTCTCGCCCGAGCCCCCCAGGCCTCAGGCAAGCGCTCCACTACTCTTCGAGCCCCCCACAGCCGAACACCACACCTCGAGATCCCACGCGGGGACCTCGAGCCTCTCTGGCACAGCGGCCTATCCCTCGAGACGCGTTTTGCTTCCCTCAAGCGGTGCAGACATCGGATGCCAGCCCCATACCGCGCACTTAATTCATCCACCTACTCCAGTCACGTCCTCTGTGACACAACGTGTGCCACGGTGGTCCGGGTCAGAGTCAAGTCTCGTTTTCACCACAAGTATGGGCGAAAAGGCACCAGGGAAGCACTGTTCGACCATACCTTGCACTGTGGTACGTCTCGGTCACATCTCGAGACCCGGATTTCCGCTGTACGACCAGGCTCCCCGGAACTCGCCCATACCTACGGGGACTCAAGCCCCCCGCAGGCGCCATCTCGAGGCCGGCTCCGCGCCCTTCGAGCCCTAACTACTTTCACGCTATTGGAAGACAGGTACCCCAAGACCCGGAGGGACCCCGCCGTGTCCTGGACGTACCGGAATGGGTGCTGTACGGCTTCTACATCGTCACACCGCCACGTCCGCGCCCGGGATGGAGGCCACGCCCCAAGGACGCCTCAACAGCAACGACCACATCGGCTCCAGTGGCCCCGACAAGACAGGGTTCCTACCCTTCTCCGTATTGGGCACCGTACGCCCCGACACCTGTAATACCCTTGTGTAACCCTGGCCTCCCCTTGCTCTATAAAAGGGGACACCAGGGCCCTCATTCCGGGGTGACGGATAGAACTTCGAGAGACAACACACGAGTCCACACACATACACGAGTCCGGACTCCGGTCCACGCTCACTGAGCTTGTATTCGCCCCTGTACAAGCACTTAGGTGCAAGTAATACAAGAACATCCCCCCCCCCCCCGCTAGACGTAGGGCCTTCTTTGCCCGAACCAGGATAAATCCTTGTGACCTCTTGCATCACCATCCAGGAAGAGAAGCACGCGATCATATTACTCGTTGGTGTGATACCCCCAGGTACGAAACACCGACAGATATTAAAACTGGGTTACTCTGGTGAAATGCTACATTGGTAGATCTTATCTGTGCACTTGCGCATAAAGTAGAGTGTGCGTTAATTTATACCAACAAGCATTTCTGGCGCCGTTGCCAGGGATAGAGTTTATCTCTACTCTTGGTAGCGACGTTAGTAAGTGTCAACAAGCATTTCTGGCGCCGTTGCCGGGGAACGGTAGATCATTTTACGTCTTAAGTATAACCTTGTAATCATACTTTTATCTTTTCCTTTTTGTCCCAGTCTTTTCATTATTTTTGTTTTCATTCTTATGAATGTTATTTTTGAATTCCACTCTTATCTATCACTACCCCATGAGCAAGCTATAACCAGTAGTATCCTTATACCCCATCATAATACCTGGTTATGAGCTATCTCTACCTTTCTGCTGCACTGTCCTTGTAATGAGCATAGAAATATAATTATGAAAATATTCCTTCGGGTATTCTTGTCACTAACCTTCCCAGGTCTGGAGCAGAAAAGAACGAAGGAACAACAATTACAAGGTATGTCCCACCAATCATCATGCAACATTGAATTACAGGCTTTCTAAGAATATTTCTTGCCATGTTGCTATGTTGGTTGTCCCTACCTTTAGGATATGCTCATATACTAATCATATTCTTTCATCACCATCTGAATAAATCTCTACAATGCTTTCATGTTATCTTTATTTACTATAGTATATTCTTTGGTTTTGAAGTATTATCATACACCTTTTAAATTAGGCATGGAGCTTAGTTTAACTATTTTCATGAATTAAAGTAAGACATGGTGTCTGGTTTGATTCTTGAGCTAAAAGGTGTGCTGATTTTACCTCTAAAGTCTTTTAAATTAAGTATGGTGCTTAGGTTAAAATGCCTTCCTAAATCAAATTAGACGTGGTGTCTAGGTTGATTTCTGAACTGATAGTATGCTATAGTAGATATTGGATATTTTGTTGGACTAACCCCTGCAGGAAAACTTTCAAAATCAATTTGGGAAAGTCCAGGAGATGAACTCACACCGGAGATGAAGCAAGGCATACAATGAACTTCAACAAATTTGCACAATGAAGACTCAGCTCATTCATCATGGATGAAAGAACTGTGAGTATCAAAGTTTATTATTTTATCTTCTACTGCAAGTTATCTTTTGCCTTGAATCATGTTAAAGTGCAGCCAACACATAAAATACTAGTCTATGCTAAAGTAATCCTAAAAACATCTTTTTATTAGCATAGATGCAAAATACATATGTTATGGACAACAACCCATGTTTCAAATTCTTGCAATCCTTCGGGTATATGTCCACTAACATTATGCAGGAGAGAGATTTTGTTCATCCATGGTTTGGTCTTAACATTGAAGATCCAAAACTCAAACCATAGACACACAAACCTACTCTCAAATCACAAATGGTGCTAGCCTAGCTTTGAGTCTTGCTTGGGCGCTGATGAAAAACAGGATGCAACTTACCTCATATGAGACAACTTATGCCTGCAATCATCATTGTCCAAGACATCAAGACAAGAAGTGGGAAGTTATCCTCTTTTCTAATCAAGAGCTAGTTTGGGAGACAAGATGGTACCACTACAACAATAGCAAGATCTACAAGTCAAACACATGAACATGCTGTTGGGAGACCATCTACATCACAAGCCAGCCTGGGAGAGACAATTCCGTTGTCTAGATGTGTTTCACAATCAAAGGGAGGAAGGAGAAAACCAACTTCCAACATATTGATCTTCTACCCACCACTTTGATCAATACAAACCACTAGATGCTATCCCAGTCGAAAAGAAGAATATGATCCACCACTCATTCTTGGAAGATCGTTCTTGAACACCATCAATGTTATCATCTTTGCCGGACCTGGAGAAGTCAACTTTTGGATCTTTTTGCTGATTCTTCAACAACTACATCAATTATGAGCACCCAAAGAGAACCAAGAGAAGACATCAAAGGGAGAACCAACTGCCAAGAATTGAGGAGGGCATCATGAAGGATGAAGCCACTGCACCACAAGAGTTAGAAGATGGAGAGATAGTACCTGAGCTAGAAAAATCAAGAAGAACAATCGATAAGATCTCCATCATCTAGACACTGTTGAGAGGACAATTCTCAGTTGAGACATTACAAGACAAAAGACTCTCATGGAGGCACTCGAGTAGCAGCTCTAAATTCAAGTCTCTTGCCAACCCAATGATTAAAGGAAAACAAGAAAGGTTGACAAGAGAAGAATACGGAACTGTCCCTACATCCTCAAAGTACAGAATTAAGACAAGAAAGAGAGAGGATCCTAGTTAGCATACTCGAGGAACAATGCGCCTTCACTAATAAGTCGACACAAGAGAAGGAAGGTCGATACCTATAAAGATGATTCCACTATGATCTTCCTCCTCTCAATCACACTATGAGACGAGCAAGAGAAGACAAGCCAGCTAGACAAGAGAAGCTTCCACAAGATGGTTTAGCACAATCACTTTCCAATGACAAAGTAATATTTCAAGGTAAGTAACCATCTCTTTAAAAGTTTCTTCTTTGATTCTGGTATGAACATAAATAAAGAGCTAAACATGTTTAAGTTGCACCTCACTTGATCCAACATAATCAACTCAACATGTTCAGTCCTTTGATCTTTGTTCCTAGCTCTACTCTCTCATCTCACTGTCTTAACTAAATGAGCTAAAATATTGTGCATTTAACCCTTGGAAGATGATATATCTCAATTATAAAAAGATCAACACTTTATGCATATCCTTGGGTAAGTAATTTTATCTGTCAAATATTTTAAGATGCTACTTTTATGCTCATCCTCTGATCCTATCACTCATGCTAAGAATTGAATAGAACACATAAACAACAAGTTTATCTTGTGCAATGTGCCTAAGGTTAGAGAGGAATAAACAAAACTTTTGGTTCTGTTGGTGTTTTTCCACCAACAGAGCCCATGCACTTGATCCCTACCTTGTCTTTATGAACAGGACACACTCTCGAGCAAACATGGAGAAGTTTATCACTCTCAAAATTCTACAGAGTGAAGGTCCTAGATCTACAAGAACATGCACACTGAGCAAGATACTGCCAGCTTTCATAATTAACGCTTCACTTCAAACTGCTGGATGAACGAATGAAGAACATGAGTGACACCATATCAAGAGGCATAAACAAGAAGGAATGATGGAAGACATCGTAGTCAGAATTAGAGGTCATTAAGTCCCCACAGACTTCTTGATCCTCGACATGGGAGAAGACGGTGATGTCCACCTCATTCTAGAAAGATCATTCCTCTACACTACAAGTACAATCATCTACAAGAGGAAATCCATTTTCACTTCCCTGGAGAAAAGGCTCGATGCAACTTCATCAATTACATACCCAATGAAGCACCCAAGAAGAATAGAAGTGAAAGATGCCGCTCTCAAAGCCAAAGTAGACAAACTATCAACAATAGAGAGGCCAATCATGATGAAGAAGCTGTCGCCACTGTCCCAGAAAAGAAAGGAGAGAAACCTCAAGACAGTGAACCACATGAAGTGAAGACTCAGACCAAGAAAGTATGGAAGAAAAAGTCTGCACCTCAGAGGTACAATCAATAACAACTTTCCAAATGTCTGGCATACCTTGGGAGGTCTAAACCAAGGGAAGGTCCGGTTCGTCGGACCTAAATATCCGAACCTTCGCCAAAAGGTAAAAAATCGGTAGTTATCTTTACTTTGCTACATATTTCTCATATTTAATTCTTAGTCATTTACTGCATCATAAAGCCTCATGTGAATAATTCTATGGCGTGTAAAAACCCACAGGAATGCTCACCGTGGTGGCATAAAAATAATAAATATGCATGCATTCATCATGTTGTATTTTCTCTTAAATATAAAATACAAAAATATTAAGAAAGAGATCTTACTGAAATTCTGGACAATTAAGGCTTGAGTGGCCAACCGCTAATGCCTAATCTGTTCCACAAGTTTTGTTGTCTATTTGAGTTTCACAGGATTCGAAATACCAAGAAAAGCTGACGAGCAAGTGAATGCTCCATCCACTGTTGGAGCACTGTCCCAACAACTTCAACATCAATCAAAGCTCTAATAGAGGAAGGACATATCCACTGCCAGTCTGCTACATTACAAAGTGACTACGTCCAACATTCAGCTTGGGGGAAGGCACCCCCATGTATCCATATAAGTATCTCTATCCTTTTAAGTTTTTTCATAAATAAATTTAAAAACACCAAAAATATGTGAGCACATGAAGGCTCACCCTAAGAAAAAGACAAAAATATATGGGCACATGAAGGCTCACCATAAAATCTAAAAAGATATTATGAAACACTGCTGAACTCTGCTTAGTGGAGAAGAAAGAACATAGATAATTTTAAGAGCTTTAAGACAACCGGACATATGTAGAAATATTTATCACTAATCAAGTTCTACTAGTTGTGTTGTCTATCTTTGAATTCAGCAGGAAGAGAAGAAGAGGACTCAAAAATCATTATCAGTCTTCTCGACTTCTGAGGAAAAGAATAAGTCAATATCTAGCTTGGGGGAGAGCACCCTCAGTTATCACGATAAGTATCACAGCTTTTTATTACTATTAGTTCTATTTAGTTAGACCATGTTATTTTATAAATATAGAAAAGATAAATAATTATTATAAAACCAAATAAAGATATTATATAATAAATACCTAGGTGGATAAGAACCTAATTTTGCTCATTTTAAATGATGAACTTTTTGCTCTGCCTTTTTAAGTACTTAATGTTTAAACCTAAATTTTCTTGAGTTTTAGACAAGTTGTTCTGAATAAACTCTGAACCTAAAACCTGTGGATGGCAAATGCTTGATCCAAAGTCTAGATAATTGTGAGATATGATATAAAAAGATTTGAGCTGCTGTTTATCTAATTCCTAGAGATACTAGAGTTCTGGTGATTTACTTTTTGAAAAGATTAAAAACACATGATGAGATCCTGTATGACATAACATGAATTCCTACCTAGAGCCATTAATATGATTTCAAGATAAGGCTACTTACTTTGTTCTAAGTTTTTAGTTATGGTTGAGAAATTTATCATGCTCTAGAGATCAAGAATGTTTTATTAAAAGATTCACTCTTCCGAAGTAGTATTGTGTTTGAGGCATGGGCTATGCAAAAATATAAAAGGAGGAAATAAAAAGGGACAAGTGTCCGACTACCTCAAAAGAAAGAGAAAAGAGTTATGACAAAAGTATGAGAAAAAGAATGATAGCCCATGGTTCCTCTAATTACAATATGCCAGTAAGAGATGACAAATTTCAAATATTCTAAAGTCTTGATCTATGAGTATGACATCTTTCTTCCTAAACTTTGAACTTTGACTTAGTAAGATACGCTTTCACTTCTTAAAACCCCAGATATATATCAATAGAAGAAGGAAAATTGCATCAGTGAGGAATCATAAAATATAAAAGAGCGATTTGAGAGTATCATACAAAGGAATCTCTGATTTTTATTTTGAAAATATACAAAAACTCCAGAACGAAGGTTGATCAAAGAGTTAGAGATACAGTGCTTAACTTGATTGTTCTATCTTTCAATTGTTTAAAGACCCAGGTAAAGGCAAAAGCTCCATGGTTAAAGGTAATATGAGAAAGTCAGAATAATTAACTTTAAACCAAGGAAGATTGTTTTTATATGTGGAGGCATAGTTCCAGTTTTATCATGAATATTTGCTAAGGGACTAGCAAAAGGTAAGCTTGGGGGAGTTGTTGATGCTGGTTATCTATCAAAATTAGAGGATAAATAAATATGAAAAGCCCATGAATTCAATCACCAACAAAGGTTTAGGGTTTCAACTGACAATATTCCACGAGTTTTGGTGAGTTATGATTCTGCAGGGACTAAACCAGGAAATCGGCACCGATAGCTTCCCATAGAAGGAAACCGACGCGAGATAACGCAACCGGCACGTCAGGGATCTTCTAGAAGGTTCTAGAGGACACCAAAGGACACCACGAGGCGAGGCACCGCGAGAGGCCGCCATGTGGGGCCGGTCGGTCCCACCATGAGACCGACCGGTCTCCCCCCGGGTCCGCTGCCTTCCTTCCTTTGCAAGCTACCTCAACCGACTCCCTAGATGCATCTCAACCGTACCCCGAAGTCGGTTTGATCCAAGGGCTCACGTTCCACGCTCTGGGCTATAAAACCAGACCCAGACCCCCCTCTCCAGGCATCTCCCGCTTCATTATTCATCTCCACATCAGAAACTAGGGTTCCAATGTAGAAGTAGAGGTCCCTCTAGATGAATCTCTTCTAGTTCATCTAGAATTAGATCTAGTTCATCTAGTTGTAATCAAGAGCCAGCTTTCAAGTAGAAGACTAGATACCCCTCAATTAGGATTAGAACCTAGTCTTATTCAAGATCTAGAAGAGAGAGAGAGAGAGGAAGAGATCAAGAGGAAGCTCCGGCCTGTCGGATCAACTTCTTCATCTTGTACCTGTGGATTCAAGTTCTTCATCGACTTGCTTCAACGATTGTTTCGGTAATCAACGTCTATATTTAAGTTTGAGTTATTGTTCTTATTATTCTTAAGGTTTATGACTCTCTTTTGAGTACTCTAATTCTAGGTTGCTCTAGAATTAGAGTAGTTGGATAGTGTAAGCGTGGTGCTTAGACTTGATAGCTCATCATAAATGCCTCCTATAACGCCGGTAACAGTGGTAGTTCGCAAGGGTGACTCTTATAGCCTTGTTGATTCTTCTATAGTCCACTACCCGTGTGTAGGTTCGGTAGGATTATACATTTGCATAAAAGATTCATACTCTGCTGTGACCTTTTATGGCAATTCCCCATTAAGAATAATAGACATATCACTCTTAAGATAGGTTTAGACAACCTTAGTGATCCCCTCTATGCTTTTAGATTCTCCATCCTTGTTAGCCACTCAGGGGTTAAACACTTAAGACTTACTGCTATCCGTTCCTTTGGGTTCAATATTAAAACTGGGTTACTCTGGTGAAATGCTACATCGGTAGATCTTATCTATGCGCTTGCGGATAAAGTAGAGTGTGCGTTAATTTATACCAACAAGCATTTCTGGCGCCGTTGCCAGGGATAGAGTTTATCTCTACTCTTGGTAGCGACGTTAGTAAGTGTGATAAGATTTTGCAGGTCGGGGTTGAAGTTGAGGATAATGGCTTGCTGAAGCCATATTTATAGAGCTATGATCTGCACATTAGAAGGTAAAGCGTCAGGGTAGGGTTTGCGAGACCTATGGGCTGTTGTTGGGCCGGACCAAGTTTCTACTGATCTAAATAGCCTGAAATCCTGAAGATTGAACGGCTGATTGGGATTCGGCTAAAGGGTGGTTTTTGAGTGGAGTATTCAGTTTCCAGCTAATTATTTGGGAGAATCAATTGCCGAATGATATTGAAATTAGGAAAACTGAAGGTGTTATCCTAATGCCATTAATAAATCAAAAAACTGAGAAGACAAAAAAGGTTCTCAGCCTAAGGTAATCAGTTGCAGTGGGTTTTGCGAAGCGCAGATGATTAAGTATGGTCGTCAACGATGACCGTTGAAATGTGCATCGCCACTAGGATTAAGAAGAGAATCAATCGCCAGGATACAGAATAGAATACATCTTGATCTCGAAGGATCAATCACAGACTGATTTCAAGAAAGCAGACAGGAGGACTTCTTTTGTTCACAGAAAAAGGAGCAAATTACAAAGGAAGATCAGTTTATCCAGTCTATCCTATTCCTAAGTGGGAAATAGTAATCAAAAGAGTCTGCTAGATCTATGCCAGCCTCCTTCATATCATCAACAAGATATGCTACTTCAGCATCTAGCCCTCGCTCACAGGCGTCGAAATTGCGGTAATCAGCACCAAAATGGATTCGAACAGTATTGAAAGCGAGCGCTGCACCGTAGCCAATGTTGGCTCTGGAGATGTCGGGAAGAGCTCGGTTGACCTCATCCACCCGCCTCAAGGCTGTTGTGCCTGGAACGTTGGCCGTAAAGGCCAGATTAGCAATGGCGGCCTCGAGAGATTGAAGCTTGGCCTCCAAAGCTGGGAAGGGAAAAGATTAGTAGAACAGGAGAAGAGAGTAAGGAAAAATCGAACACATAGAAAGGCTGCCTACCGGTGGATTGCTCCTGAGCGCTATCACGCTCTCCCGAGATTCGGCTGATTTCCTGATTTTTCCTCTCCAGATTGAGTTGGAGATCTGCAACCTTCTGGATCAAAGTCTCGGGGAGATCGTCGTCGGGTCTCCTGAATGAGAACAACAAGGTGATGCCGGCTATCTTCGTTTTAAAATAAGGAGAAAAGAGGCAACCTTCTCTTAGAAGTGCTGGAGACACCAAGCTCGAGGCTATGGCGGCTCGCTTGGGAAGACATCTTCCGGTTGATGTCAAGAGAGAAGAGGGTTTTCTGGCTGAAGAGCTAAAACAGGGGAGTTCGGGAGGCACAAGCCGAGATGAAACAAAAAGAGAGTTTTAAAGGATCCCAAGTGCATCGGGAGATGAATTGGCAGGTGTGATGATTATGACGTGTGAAGACGGATGCTTCCAGAGGCTCTACAGTGGTGCGAAAAGAAGAGAGGAATTTTGGAATAAAACATTTATCCCAAAATTAGGGGGCATGTGTTAACACCAGATTTTCGCACAAGTAAGAGTATGGCAGATGGGCCCAGCCTACGGAAGGAGAGGGATTCGGCAAGCGATCAACGGCTAGTTGGCTCTTGGAGGTTCAGGCGTTTATTTGTGCAGTCAGCTATTCCGCAGAGCCACGGTTTCATTCGGGTAATGCATATGACGGCTGGCTTGCACGAGAAGGCGCATGGTGATGGAAGGCATCGAATAATATGGAGTTTATATCCTTCCGTATCTCTTTGTAAAATCGTATTCGTTTAGGACTCATGTCTCGTCCAGGGTATAAATATAAACCCTCGACCATTGTAAAACTGTTCACAACCACATCAATACAAACCGGCCTCAGCGCCACCTATTTCGAGTCCTTAGTCGTGTCGTCGAGTTCTTCGAGAGGAATCATTGATCCGTCGACCTCCGTAAGTACCGGCAACCTTGTTATCATGTCTAGTATCGTGAAGCGGATTTAGATATGGTGCAAGTAGTCTCGTACGTTAAGCTTAGTATCGTGCGGCGGATTTAAGCTTATGACGGGAAGTTTTTGCTTATGCCTTGTATCGTGCGGCAGATTGAGTCATGAGTAAAAACAGTTATCGGCTCTGTTAGATTTGGTAGATCTAATAGATTCATTAAGTTATCATGTGTTGCATGTTTTATTTATTTAATTCATACAACACTTTTTGCCCAATCTAGATTAATTCTTGTTCGGCCTTGTTGCATAAGTTTGCCTATGCTTTGCTAATCATAAGATCGTGACGGCCGAATTGACTTTCAATCTAGATTGTCACATGTTGCGGGTTGATGCATGCCGATCATGTTTAGGCTTTGATAGGACTGGGTGTCGTGCGGCAGACGCAGGTTTTAGATTAGTTTAAATATGCTTTGCTTGTATGTTTCTTCTTCATGGACCCCAGCTCGGCTGTTTTGCCGATTCTGGTTAAGCTTACACGAGTAATGAGTAAATATAGGTCTATTCAGATATACATATGCTTTTAGCTTCTTATAATTAGGTCGTATCATGCGGTGGATTAATCTAATTATAAGGAGTGGTGTAGATTCATAGCAAGTGGTATCATGCGGTGGATTAGCTTTGCTTGAATTTATACCTGACGGGTTTATGAAGGCTGGACGTGCGGCAGATCAGTTGGATTGGCCTATGCATGTGTTGTCTGGATGGATTTATATTTATGAGTTGCCCTCTTATATCTTGTTGCTACTTATGTATTTGGCATTCAATATGTTTATGATTTATCTTATTACTTGCCGAATGATATTACAAACTTGTTTTGACAAACAGCTTTCATAGCTGTGTGCCGTCGTGATTGGCTTCAAAGCCGTACATATGGAACTGTCTGGTCATACCCGGCACGTTCCAAGGTATTCTCACACTTTTTATCCCTTATTGGTTTTCAGGTCAAACAGACTGGCACGCTTCCGGAACCAGAACGCTCCGGGCACCCAATTTAAGCCAGCCTTCATTCGGCTTGCTGTGAGCCTGACGCGGGACGACACGTTTTGTGTCAACAAAGATAGTTCTAGTTCTAGTTCTTGCTCTAGTTGTCTAGTTCATCTAGTTGTAATTAGAGATTGGATTAGAGAGAGGAGAAGGAGAGAGCTGAGGAGGAGCCGGATCTGTCGGATCTTCCTCGATATTGTATTGGTGCAGCATCTGGTTCGTCTTCAAGTAATCTCCAGGTTCTTCATTTACTATTTCTAAGTATTATATTCCCGTTCTTGCTTTATTTTATTTACTGGATCTCCGCTCGTATTGAGTGCTCTAGTTATCATATGTAAATAGAGGAGTAAGCGTTAGTGTAGACGTGGTGTCTAGACTAGGGTTTACCTGAGTTTGCGCCTAATCCTCCGGATAGTTGTGGTAGCTACAGGGGTGACAGCTTTGTAGATTGTTATAATCCACCACGTTAGGATTGGTGTTTTCGTAGAGCTTTTTGGCACCTTCTCCCGATTACCCTTTTCCCAGTCTTTTTCGAGAATTGGAAAGGTATTGTTGCTCCGAAGTAAGTAAAGTATAGTGAGCCATTAATTAAATAGACCCGCTTAGAAAACCCTATATCTCTCTACCCATAGTACCATTCTTTTCTTAGACGTTCTTAATTCTTCTAGTACACTTCACGTTCCCCATGGAAATCGATACCCTAGGATACTCTCGGGTGAAAGCTACATCGGTATCCGTGTGCTTGCGGATTTTTCTGTGTGCGTTTAAAATACCCAACAAGCTTTCTGGCGCCGTTGCTGGGGAACGGTAGCTGTTCTAGAATCAAACCAGGATCGTCCATGTTTCTTTTCTTTTACCACCTTTTTCTTATCACCACCTTTACCTCACCACCACACTTCTTACCACATGGATTTCACTCCTATCTTAAAATTCTTTGCTCCAAAGGGTGACTTGTTGGAGCCTCCACCATCATCACACCCCATTCATATAGATGGCTATGAGCTTCACCCTGCTCTTACAGCCATGGTTCGGGAAAAATCCTTCTCTGGATCAGAAGACGAAGATCCATACACCCACCTTAGGGAATTTGAGCAACTGTGTTCTTGTCGGACTACTGCTGGCATGACACAAGAGACTATTAAATGGAAACTATTCCCGTTCTCCCTTTTGGGAAGAGCGAGAAAATGGTATGATCATTTCATAAGGGGCGCAAATGGAAATTGGGATGAACTTCGGGACAACTTTTGTCTTGCTTTCTTCCCTCTTTTTCGAATCACTGACCTTAGAATCGAAGTTCTTACATTTAAACAAAAAGAGAAGGAGACACTAGGAGCAGCTTGGGGCTAGGTTCAAACACCTTACCAATTCTAGCCCAAACCTTTCTTTGTCAGACCATGTGCTACACTTTCACTTCTATCGTGGTCTTAACAAGGAAGCTGCTCTACATCTCGATTTAGCTTTTGGAGGATCATTCTCACATAAACTTGTTAGTGAAGGAGGAGACATCCTAAATAAAATCCTTGAAAACACTCCTTCCACTGGCATTTTTGATGAATTCCCAGAAGAAGTCGAGCCTAACCCCGACCAACATGAGGAGGAACACCCAACCAAATTTGAAATTCCTTCATATCCTTCTAACAATTTGGTTGTCATAGAACCTTCTCTAGAGAAAACAACTCGCACTTTAGAAAATTATGAACCCCATCCTTCAGTGTTCTTCTCTGAAATCGAGGAAGATGATATCAAAGAGCATGGAAGCTACTTCATAAACACCTCTTTAAATCCATGGTCATATGAGACATCTCCTTATTCAACTAACATGACTAACATTGCCACACTCGAGATTTTCAACCCCCTCACACTTTCTGTTTACAAAAACTTCAAAAGGGTGGTTGTAGATGCATATGTTTATCACAAATTTTGTAGATCTCGTTGTGCTCTTAAGTTGGTGTTGGAGGGGAAGCCACTTCACCAAATCACATCTTGAAGGTTTCCCAAAAGACAAGCTTAGTGTCCTAAAACAAGCACTTTTCAGATCAGTGTTTACCTTCTTGCTACACTACCCTTGTGTAATGAGCATAGAGATATAATTGTTAAAATGTTCCTTCGGGTATTCTTGTCACTAACCTTTGTAGGTCTGGGGCAAATAGTTCGAAGGAACGACAAACACAAGGTATGTCCAACTAATCATCATGCAACATTGAATTACATTCATCCAATCTTGATTTTTGCAAATCTAAGCTTGGGGGATACACTTTGTAAGAACATCTCTTAACATGTTGCTATATTGGTTATCCCTACCTTTAAGACATGCTCATGTGCTATACACTAATCATGCTCTTTCATCACCATTTGAGTAAATCTCTTTAATGTTTTAATGCTACCTTCATCTACTATAGAATATGTTTATGTTTGAAGTACTTTCATACATCTCTTAAATTAAGCATGGTGCCTAGTTTAGGAGTGATGATCTTGCTTTCAAAGGTTTTTAAATTAAGCATGCTTAGCTTAAAACGCCTTCCTAAATCAAATTAGACATGGTGTCTAGGTTGATTTTTGAACTGATAGTATGCTATAGTGGATGTTGGATATTTTGTTGGACTAACCCCTGCAGGAAAACTTTCAATACCAACTTGGGAAAGTCCTGAGACAAACTCACACTGGAGATGAAGAGACACATGAACTTCAACAACTTGCACAAGGGATTAACAACTCACTGATCATGGAGAAAAGAGGTCTATAGAACAAGACAAAAGATGAGTGCCACAAAACAATATCTACAATCAAAGCACTCACTCCATGGAAGTATGTGAACAAGTCTAAGCTGGGCCACTAAAAGACAAAGACCATCATGGGGCACTCGTCTCTGAATCCTCAGATTAAACAGTACAAACACAAGCAGTGAGAACTTATCCTATCTTCTAACACAAGAGCTAGTTTCGGGGATGAAGTGGAACGACTTCAACAACACCAAGGTCTACAAATTCAACACATGAACATATTATTGAAGAAATTTAGGCATCCACCTTCCTCACAAGCCAGCTTGGGGGAGACACAATTCTGTTGTCTAGATCTGCTTAAAGGGGAGGACGGAGAAATCCAGCTTCAACACTTTGATTAGTACAGGCCACTGGACGCTATCCCAATCAAGAAGAAGAATATGATCCACCACTCATTCTTGAAAGATCATTCTTGAAAACCTTCAATGTTGTCATCTATGTCGGAACTAGAGAAATCCACTTTTGGATCTTTGACCAAAGGGTTTGTTGCTTCTTCAACAACTACACCACTTATGAGCAGCCAAAGAAAACCAAGAGAAGACGTTGACTCAATCGACAAAGGAAGAACCAACTGCCAGGAATTAAGGGGATATCATAAAGGATGAAGCCACTGCACCACAAGAAGTAGAAGATGGAGAGACAGTACCTAAGCCTACAAATCAAGAAAATAGTTGACAAAGTCTCCATCATCTGGATCTGTTGAGGACAAGACTCAGCTGGCCCACTGTGAGATAAGCTAGAGAAGACAAGCTATTCATGAACAACAACCAGCTACACAAGAGAAGCTTCCACAAGGTGGTTCGACACATCACTCTTCAATTATAAAGGTAACATCTCAAGGTATGTGACCATCACTTTAAAAGCTTCTCTTTGATTCTGGTATGCATAAATAAAGAACCAAATATGTTTCAGTTGCACCTTATTTGATCCAACCTAATCAGCTCAACATGTTCAGTTCTTTACTGTTTGTTCCTAGCTTTACTCTCTTGAATCTCACTATCTTAACCAAATGAGCTGAAATGTTATGCATTTAACCTTTGGAAGATGATATATCACAACCATGAAAATATCGACACATTATACATAGACTATCCTTCCTTGGGTTAAGTAATCTGATCTGTTAAAAATTTTAAGATGCTACTTTCATGCTCATCTTTTGATCCTATCACTCATGTTAAGATTAAATAGAACACATAAACAACAAGTTTGTCTTGCTCGATGTGTCTAAGGTTAGAGAGGAATGAATAAAACTTTTGGTTCTGTTGGTGTTTTTCCACCAACAGAGCCCATGCACTTGACCTCTACCTTGTCTTTATGAGCAGGACACACACCTAAGCAAAACATGGAGGAGTTTGTCAACTCCCAAATTCTACAGAGTGAGGGTCCTAGATCTACAAGAAGATGTGCACTAATCAAGATGCTGCCAGCTTCCACAACTAATGCTTCACTTCAAATTGCTGGGCGAACAAAGAACATGGGTGACACCATATCAAGAGGTGTAGTTATCAAGCTCTACATATCTAGATCAAATGATGCACCTCTGGAATGAACATGGTGAGAAGTCCTGTTCAGAGGACTTAAAACATTGAACCCTCGCCGAAAAGGTAAAATCGGTAGTTATCCATATTTATCTTTTCTGCATTAATTTTTGTTTTTACATGTTTACTTTCTATCATTTGCATAATCATTTATTCATAGCATGTTTACTTTTTCTGCATTAGCATTGCATAAAAAAAGAAAATAAAAAAAATATTACACTGCATCATAAAACCTAAAAGCCCCATGTGAATAATTTTATGGTGTGTAAGAACCCGTAGCGATATTCACCGTGGTGGTGTAAAAATAAAAATGCCTTCATTTTGTTACACTATCATTGCATCATAAAAATAAAAATGCAAAAATATTGAAAAACAGATCTTACTGAAACTCTAGACAACTAAGGCTTAAGTGGCCAACCACTAATGCTTAATCTGTTCCACAAGTTTTGTTGTCTATTTGAGTTTTATAGGATCTGAAAGACCAAGAAAAGCTAACGAGCAAGTGAATGTTCCGTCTACCGTCGGAGCACTATCCAACAACCATCAATATCCATCAAAGCTTCGATAGAGGAAGTACATTTCCACTACGAGTTCGCTACATGGCAAGAATGAACGACTACGTCAACATTCAGCTTGGGGGAAAGCACCCCCGTGCATCCAGGTAAGTACCCTTATCCTTTTAAGTTTTCCTTCTATACATAAATAAAAATAAATATATATATAAAAAAATGTGAGCATATGAAGGCTCACCATTAATTAAAAAGAAAAAAATATGGGCACATGAAGGCTCAACACTATTAAGAGAATCGGCTTGGGGGAGACGCACCCTCGTTATCTTCATGATCCATGTATGTCTTATTCACTATTTTAGTTATTTATAATAAGTGTGTTAGGTTAAATAAATACTATGTTAAGTTTGCTTAGTTTGTTTTAAGAAGTTAATAATAAAAGAAGAACTCTCTCTCTAATCTTTTACATGAAAATGATGAATAGTTGCTCTATCTAATTTCTTTTAAGTACCTAGCCTTCAAAGCATGAGTTCTCCTGATTAATAATGATGCTTAAAAATGAAATTAAATATATGGGTAGTAAATGCCTGATCCAGAGTCTAGGTAATAGACAGATATGATATGAGATGATCTGAGCTACTATTATCTTGTTCTAAACAACACTAGAGTTCCGGAGATTTCGTAATATAAATATGTCTAATAATTGCATTGAGTTAAATTAAGCTATTTTGACCCTATGAGAAGTTATCATGCTATTGAATTGAGATCACTTATACATTCCATCCATTTTACGCATAAATACTCATGATTATTTGTTCCAATCCTCTCAAAAGTTTGTTGGAAGCATGTGGCTATTGAAAAAAGAAAAAAAAAAGAGAAAAAAATCTGAGGAAATAAAAAGGGACAAGTGTCCGAAACCTCAAAAAGAAAGATCCCGAGGAAATAAAAAGGGACAAGTGTCCGGAACCTCGAAAAAAGTAGAAAAAAAAGAATATCAGAAAAAAATGGGCACATGCCCGCTAGTAGAATTAGCTTGATAGCCATGTGTCTCTAATACACAAAAGAGAGTGATATATTTCAAAAGAGCATCCACCTCCATTTTTAATACACATGCACTTCTCGATTCGATGGTGTGGTTGACTTTCTCTTTGGATCCATTGTTTAATTTGACAACATATGTTTTTAATCTTTTTTGAAAACTCATAAAAACTCCGGATAATGGTGAAGTGACAGAGCAAGAGACATAGTACTTGATTTGATCATTCTACCTTTCGATTACTCAGGATTCAAGGTAAAGTACTAAGCCTCATGATGAATAATATGATACTTTTTTCTATTTCATATGAGAACTTTTGTTTGAATACATGTGTACTTGTTGGAAGTAAAGATATTGCAGCAACTTCTGATCCATTGTTGAGATTGGCTTTGCTAAGGGACTAGCAAAGGGTAAGCTTGGGGGAACTTGTTGAAGCTCACTAATGCTCATAATTAACCATCAACTATTGCATGAAATGACACTAAATGAATTACAAAGCATAGTTGTAGGGTTTGTTCTAACGAGTTTTGGTGATCTCCGTTGTTTTGCAGGATATTGAATTTTTCACCAAATAAAACTATCTCATACGGCAAATTGGAGTACACCATTACATAGGGCTCATCGCGCTGATCGAAATGGATATATTATTTGTTATTTTTGGAGCAAGGAATAAAAAGATATGGATTTTGCAAATTAAAAAGGAGTGCTGACATCATAGCTGACGTCAGCACCCCCGAGGTCAACCAACCGAGCAGCGCCACGTGGCTCATGACACACGAGAATGCATCCGCGCGGGCACTAGACGTGCAGGCGGGAGCATCAGGTCCCACGCGCAGACTTGGTCGGGAGTAGGAGGGACAGAGGGACAGTGGCTTTTTCTTTCCTAACCAAAGGCTGACACGTGGCTTGCGAAGCGCATGCGCGCGCCCGCGCGCGGGAGCAAGGGCGGAGGCCGTACGGCCAGCCAGGTGGACAGGTGGCGGACCTGGAATGGCTGGTTGGCCGGTTCAGCAGGCCAAGCGCACGTTAAAGCAATTGGGCCGCCCGAACCAGCCGGCCCAGTTGGCCAGAATTTCCTATTTTCTCCAGTAAAACGCAGAACAGCGACCAGATCACCGGTTCGGGTTAGGTTCGGACACTTAGAGTCCGGTTCTTGCCCGGTTTTCAACATGGATTTGATCTACAACTCCTTGGCGTACAAGATATGCTCTCCACCGACCTAGATAGTTCGGTTTCATCCAATGGTGGGCTAAATTTGGCGTATGCATCCGACGGTGGGCGATAAACGTGACGCGGATCGATGACGTGGCAATTCCTTGCCCCCTACTCCATCCATGACTATATAAGAGACCCCAGAGGCTCCCCCAAGAGGCATCTCCATCTTCATTATTTATCTCCACATCAGAAACTAGTGTTTCAAAGTAGAAGTAGAGATCCATCTAGTTGATCGTCTAGTTCTAGTTCTAGTTCATATTCTAGTTCTAGTTCTAGTTCTTGTTCTAGTTGTCTAGTTCATCTAGTTGTAATTAGAGATTGGATTAGAGAGAGGAGGAGGAGAGAGCTGAGGAGGAGCCGGATCTAATGGATCTTCCTCGATATTGTATTGGTGCAGCATCTGGTTCGTCTTCAAGTAATCTCCAGGTTCTTCATTTACTATTTCTAAGTATTATATTCCAGTTCTTGCTTTATTTTATTTACTGGATCTCCGCTCGTATTGAGTGCTCTAGTTATCATATGTGTAAGGAAAATGGACCTCGGCCCATTTAACTTTGAATTTTGGTGTTTGATGAACAGCATAACCAAATTGGACTAATGTATTTGCAAGTATTTGTTTTGTAGTTCAATAGGGTGCAAATGTGACTTGGACTAAGGCAACGGTGTGATCCGACGATCAACACCTCAAGCAAGACATTATAGAAGATCAATAGAAGACCCTCAAGATCAAGCAAAGTCCAAGGCACAAGAATGGAACCAAGATGGCGCAAGAATTCGCGAAGAAACGAAGCAAGGTGGAGCATCGGACGCTGCATCGAACGCTGGCTCAAAAGCGTCGGACGCACCGATGCCAAACCCTAGCTCGGGTTGGCGCCAGCAGAGACATCGGACGCACCGGTAACACTGTGCGTTGTGCACAGCGTTACATCGGACGCTACATGACCCTGCGTCCGATGCCTGTACAGAAAGGTTCCAGAGAGGCTCTGGCGGCATCGGACGCGTCCGATGGTACCACATCGGACGCTGGCTAGCCGTTGCAGCACAGTGCCAGGTCGGCATCTAGCCGTTGAAGGAGCATCGGACGCGTCCGATGGTCTCGACTGGAGCGTCCGATGCCTCGCAGTGAAGCCCATCTTCTTCTCCAACGGCTCTATTTGCTTGGGGCTCTATATATACCCCCATGGCCGGCCAAAACAGGGGGTTGGAGCTCAAGGAAGTATACCAAGTGCATAGACACATATCTAGTTGCTCTAGCCACCAAAGTGCTTAGTGAATATACTAGGTGATTAGTGTAGGTGCTTTGCGAAGTGCTTAGGCTAGTTAGACCACCGCTTTGCGCTTGCTCTAGGTGTTAGGCCTAGTGTTTAGTGAAGTTGAAAACCTCTCATCTACCGGTGCTTGCGCGCACCATTGTTGTACATCGGCGGGGCTTGTAAGTCTTGCGAGATCACACCAACCGCGATTGTGGTGTGGCCGCCTCCGTGTACCAAAGGGAACAAGGCCCGCGGCGCTTCGGCCGAAAACTTGATAGTGAAGACGGCGGAGAGCATCCGGGAGAGGCTTTGCCACGAGTGGCTTAACCGGAGACCCACTTGTGCGTGGGGAAGACCGGAGCTATCCACGGAGTTACCCGACCGGGAGCTTGGCCCTTGCGAGGGATTCCTTGCGAGGGGCTCCAACGAGGACTAGGGGGAAGCTTGCGCGCTTCTCGATACCTCGGTAAAAATACCGGAGTCGTCGACGGGAGTTTGCATCTCTATCACACTCTTTAGCTTCCGCATTTACTTTTGCTACCTAGTTCATGAGCTATACCTTTCCTAGTTTGATATGCTAGTTGATAGGTTCGGGAACTAGGTTGCATAACTCCTTTTGCGGTAGAGATAGCAAACACACTTAGCAAAACCATAGTTGCACATTAGATAGTTTACTTTCTTGCATAGGTTTTGCTTAGGTGGAAATTAGAGGCCTTAGTTTAGAGTAGAAGTTTTAAGTTGCCTAATTCACCCCCCCCCCTCTTAGGCGTCACGGTCCTTTCAATTGGTATCAGATCAGGTTGGCTCATTTTTGGACTCTTGGCTTCACCGCCTTCGAGCCGACGCCCCTAAGAGTGGTTGGGATGGATACCTCTAGGCCTCCGCACTTTGACGGCACAAACTTCCCTTACTATAGTACTAGAATGGCTTGCTTTTTAGAAGCCGTTGATCTAGGTGTTTGGAGAGTCACCCGCGACGGGATGAAACCCCTTAAGAATCCCGAGAAGCCTACCGCGGGTGATGAAAAGGAAATTCATCTAAATGCTAGAGCTAAAAATTGCTTGTTTGAATCTTTTAGCATGGATGTGTTTAACCAAGTATTTACTTTGCAAACATCTCATGAAATTTGGTTAAAACTCCATGAGCTTCATGATGGTACAAGTAATGTTAGAGAGCAAAAACATCATCTAGCTAAATCATGTTATGATTCCTTTAAAATGAATGATAATGAGCTTGTTCGTGATATGTATTCGCGTTTGAATCTAATTATCAATGAGCTCAACTCTATAGGAATCACAAAGCTAGGTGATGCGGATATTGTGAGGAAGATCATCTCCGTGCTTCCAAAGAGCAAGTACACAACCATCATCACCATTCTTCACAACATGGAGGACTTGAGCACCATGACCCCGGCCATTGTCATAGGAAAACTGGTGGCATTTGAGATGTCACGCAAAATTGGTCAAGAAGAAGCCACTTCATCAAGCAAAGACATTGCTCTCACATGTGATGAGCATAAAAAGATGAAGGGCAAGAAGCAAGTTGAGACAAGCTCAAGCTCCTCAAGTGAAGATGATGAAGAGGATGATGATGATGAAGAATCAAGTGATGATCAAGCCTCCACCTCATCCGATTCCTCCTTAGATGAAGAAGAAACAATCAAGCTCATGAAAGGAGTGAAGAGGATGATCCGCAAGCTCAATGTCAAGGGTGTGCCCATCACAATAGAAGATTGCCTCTTCACCAATCAAAGAAGAGAGCAAAGAAAAAAGGGATGCTATAGATGTGGCAAGAAAGGGCACTTTGTGGAAGATTGTCCAAAACAAAAGCCCACACCCAACGACAAGAAGAAGAAGGGATGCAAGGCCAAAGCCCTCACCACCATCAAGACATGGGATGATTCATCAAGTAATGATGAAGCTCAACACAAGAGGCGTGGCCACAAGCACTCATCATCAAGCTCCTCACATATGTGCCTTATGGCACGAGGTAACACAAGCTCTATCTCTAGTGATAGTGATAGTGATGATGAGCTACCTTCTTATAATGAACTTGTGCAAGATAATCTCAAATATGCTAAAGCTTGCACTAGCCAACAAAAGAAAATAAATGACTTAAAAGAAAAATTAGATAGTTCTCAACAAGCTTATAATGCCATGCTTGATCAATATGAAACTTTTTCAAATCTAAATGTTGAGCTATCTAATAAAATTGAGAAACTTGAGGCTAGCACATATGATAGCACAAGTAATGATGAGCAACTTGCTAAGAAAAATGAAAAACTAAAAGCAAAGTTAGCTAGCACACAAGATGCTTACAAAAGTTTGCTTGCAAAAATGGAAATTATGTGCAAACATTGTGATGAGCTAACTAATAAAGTTGCTAATCTTGAAACCATCGGAGCAAACCCCACCAAGGCACCTAAAATTGGAAAATCAATCTTTAATATGCCTAAAAAAGATGCCTCTACTTCTTGCATTGATTTACTTGATTTAGACTCACCCATGTGCAAACAAGCTTGTGTTGAGAATATTATTGTAGAAACATGTACACAAGAAGTTGCAATGGAGAATGAGCTACTAAAGCAAGAAGTGGCTCGCCTCACCAAGGACTTGACCCAAGCAAAAGGCAAGGCGAAGCAAACCCGAACTCATCAAGATAACACCAACAAGGGAGTGAAGAAGCTTGATGAGGAGCAAACCGTGGTTTGTTACCTTTGCCACAAGGAAGGTCACAAGTCCTATGAGTGTAAGGTGAAGCATGGGGGAGAAAAGAAGAAAGAGAAAAACAAAAAGCAAACAAGCAAGCTCTCCAACACCTACACCAACAAAGTAAACAAGAAAGCCACCACACCCTATCTGTTGAAGAAGAAGAAGAATGACAAGGTGGTGGCCATCAAGGTGAACAAGCAAGCCAACAATGGGGCCAAACGCATTTGGGTGCCAAAGGACATCATCTCCACCATGAAGAGCACCAAAAAGGTTTGGGTCCCGAAAGGGAAGTAAGTAGTCGAGTGGACCTCGGGGAATTTGGAGACTTGGCAAAGTTTGGGTGCATATCATGGGGTGCATCACATTGGATCATGTCATTGCCAAGTATGTAAGTGGCTACTATGGACCCAAGTTCCCCTTCCCATGATTAGGTAACTAGATTTAAAGTCTTGCAATTATTTTCAATGATATAATGTCTTGAAATTACTTTTAGCATCTAGTTCCTTCTTTGCCTATGTTTGCATTGGTATATTCATATCTTTTGTCATGCAAATTAGGCTTATCATATGGTAGTTTTGCTCGGTTTCACTCATATTCTTAGAGCATTTCTACATGGGTTTAATTTGTTTAGGAGCACAACACATAGCTTCTCTTAATTGATTTATCCTATATGTGCCAAACTTCAAATAGTAGATGAACTACCCCGATTACCATCTTCAATTGGTGTCATATTTCTAGTGATGTCAACTTGCAAAATGGTAGTTTGACCTTACAAGTCAATGTGCATGTCTCCTACAAGTATTTCAAACTTGTATGCATACTTTTAGGGGGAGTTTACTCTACAATTTGGAAGCTTTGAGACTAACACTACTTTCAAAGTTTATCATGTGTGTAGTAGTCTCATTGCAAGGAAAATGGAGTCCCTGGAGACAAGCACCATGTGTGGTGATAATCCAATTGGCATCTACATGTGGTATTCCTAACCAATATCATCGTGTTCATTTCAATTGATTTTATTATGCTTTCTCCATACATTATATAGATTAAACTCCTTTGTGCATTATTTTGCCGGTTATGCATATGCTTTGCCATATATCACATGTATGCATATACTTAGGGGGAGTTTAGTTTATATAATGTGAGAGCCAAGTTTTGTGATCTATTCCACTCCACATAAAAAGGATCACAAAATTTGACCCTCCCTTGTGCTACTAATGTCTTCCTTTTCGGTGTTTGATTCCAAAGGGGGAGAATTTGAGGGACCAAAGCAAACCAAAACAAATAAAATAACCAAAACCAAAATTTAAAATTTTATGGTTATATCTTTTGGATGGTCCAAGAAAAGGGAGGAAGTGGATTATGGAGTTAGTGGAAGACTTAAATCCATAATACCACAAAGGGACTTAATGGCAAGGGCAAGATAAGCTATAATAGTGTTGTTTCAATTTGATATCTTTTAGCATCATATGATCTTGCCTTTGCATTGCATCCTAGCAAGTAGATTGCATTTTAAATTTTGTATCTATTATTTGCTTGCTTTGGTTGTGTTGTCATCAATCACCAAAAAGGGGGAGATTGTAAGGAAAATGGACCTCGGCCCATTTAACTTTGAATTTTGGTGTTTGATGAACAACATAACCAAATTGGACTAATGTATTTGCAAGTGTTTGTTTTGTAGTTCAATAGGGTGCAAATGTGACTTGGACTAAGGCAACGGTGTGATCCGACGATCAACACCTCAAGCAAGACATTAGAAGATCAATAGAAGACCCTCAAGATCAAGCAAAGTCCAAGGCACAAGAATGGAACCAAGACGGCGCAAGAAATCGCGAAGAAACGAAGCAAGGTGGAGCATCGGACGCTGCATCGGACGCTAGCTCAAAAGCGTCGGACGCACCGAGGCCAAACCCTAGCTCGGGTTGGCGCCAGCAGAGACATCGGACGCACCGGTAACACTGTGCGTTGTGCACAGCGTTACATCGGACGCGCCGATGCTACATCGGACGCTACATGACCCTGCGTCCGATGCCTGTACAGAAAGGTTCCAGAGAGGCTCTGGCGGCATCGGACGCGTTCGATGGTACCACATCGGACGCTGGCTAGCCGTTGCAGCACAGTGCCAGGTCGGCATCTAGCCATTGAAGGAGCATCGGACGCGTCCGATGCCTCGCAGTGAAGCCCATCTTCTTCTCCAATGGCTCTATTTGCTTGGGGCTCTATATATACCCCCATGGCCGGCCAAAACAGGGGGTTGGAGCTCAAGGAAGTATACCAAGTGCATAGACACATATCTAGTTGCTCTAGCCACCAAAGTGCTTAGTGAATATACTAGGTGATTAGTGTAGGTGCTTTGCGAAGTGCTTAGGCTAGTTAGACCACCGCTTTGCGCTTGCTCTAGGTGTTAGGCCTAGTGTTTAGTGAGGTTGAAAACCTCTCATCTACCGGTGCTTGCGCGCACCGTTGTTGTACATCGGCGGGGCTTGTAAGTCTTGCGAGATCACACCAACCGCGATTGTGGTGTGGCCGCCTCCGTGTACCAAAGGGAACAAGGCCCGTGGCGCTTCGGCCGAAAACTTGATAGTGAAGACGGCGGAGAGCATCCGGGAGAGGCTTTGCCACGAGTGGCTTAACCGGAGACCCACTTGCGCGTGGGGAAGACCGGAGCTATCCACGGAGTTACCCGACCGGGAGCTTGGCCCTTGCGAGGGATTCCTTGTGAGGGGCTCCAACGAGGACTAGGGAGAAGCTTGCGCGCTTCTCGATACCTCGGTAAAAATACCGGAGTCAGCGACGGGAGTTTGCATCTCTATCACACTCTTTAGCTTCCGCATTTACTTTTGCTACCTAGTTCATGAGCTATACCTTTCCTAGTTTGATATGCTAGTTGATAGGTTCGGGAACTAGGTTGCATAACTCCTTTTGCGGTAGAGATAGCAAACACACTTAGCAAAACCATAGTTGCACATTAGATAGTTTACTTTCTTGCATAGGTTTTGCTTAGGTGGAAATTACAGGCCTTAGTTTAGAGTAGAAGTTTTAAGTTGCCTAATTCACCCCCCCCCCCCTCTTAGGCGTCACGGTCCTTTCAATATGTAATTAGAGTAGTAAGCGTTAGTGTAGACGTGGTGTCTAGACTAGGGTTTACCTAAGTTTGCGCTCAATCCTCCGAATAGTTGTGGTAGCTACAGGGGTGACAGCTTTGTAGATTGTTATAATCCACCACGTTAGGATTGGTGTTTTCGTAGAGCTTTCTGGCAGCCTTCTCCCGATTACCCTTTTCCCAGTCTTTTTCGAGAATCGGAAAGGTACTGTTGCTCCGAAGTAAGTAAAGTATAGTGAGCCATTAATTAAATAGACCCGCTTAGAAAACCCTATATCTCTCTACCCATATTACTATTCTTTTTTTGGACATTCTTAATTCTTCTAGTACACTTCACGTTCCCTGTGGAAATCAATAACCTGGGATACTCTCGGGTGAAAGCTACATCGGTATCCGTGCGCTTGCGGATTTTTCTATGTGCGTTTAAAATACCCAACAGCAGGGACCTCCTATGGCGAAGGCGGTGGCGGGATCTCTGGGGGTTCTAGATGCAGGGCGAGGGGTGTCTCGGGAAAGGAGAGGGCGGTGCCGCGGTGGTAGACTATTGTAGTCCGGGTGGCGGCGCGGTCCCAAGTGGCAAGGCAAGGCCGAAGGGTTCGGGGAAGAGTTGTTGGAGGCGAATGGCGATGGCGATCTATGAGGGGAGAGCATGTGCGAGCGGGAGGGGATAAACCCGACATCTGGGTCCCACTGGTCAGTGGCCGAGGGAAAAAGAGCGGTGCCAACACATGGGGCCCGCTGGCAGCGACTGGGGAGGAGGGGGGCGCGCGACCGCGTCGCGGTGAGCGGCAAGCCGCCTGTGCACGGAGGAGGTGTTGACGTCGGAGGAGATCCGAATCACACACCAGCAGGGCTAGCACGCCCAAGGGGTTGTAAATCAACCCACCACGCAGCAAGAGTGCAAGCAAAAGGATGAAACCAATCTAGAGATCGGTTAGGCTGATTTTGGGCTCGATTCTTGCAGAAAAGACTCCTGAACGCCTCCCGGGAAGACCCGTCGGGGAGGAGCACATGGAGGACGTCCTAGGACCAGCAAGGCCGCCTAGAATGCCGCCAAATCCCGCCCGGGGACGTGACGAACAACAAGGTAGACAGAAAGTAGAGAAAATAGGGTTTAAGTAGTGTATTTTGATGATTTAGGGTTGGATCCTTTAATCGGCCGTGATCCTCTCATATATATAGAGGGGGGTGGTCTTATCCCATTAGGAAACAACCTTAGGTTGCGATCCCCAAGTTTCCTACTCAAAATCCCATCAAAATATGGAATTAAAAGAGTCCGAGTCGAACTGGAACACCCAAAACCGGCTTAGTCGATTCCTAAACCGACTAAGTCGGTTCTTGCGGGCTCCGACAGCACAGCCAGGGGAAAATCTGACTTAGTCAGCTCTGCGGATACATGGGTGTATGTCGGGTCTCGGAGTGATGAAGTGACTGTCAACGGGTTTGATCGCATGTTCTTTGGCTTGTGTTGTGCAGGTGTCAAGCACGGAGATAGTGATCGAAGGCGAGGTGAAGGTCAAGTAGAGACGTGCCGTGCCGACGGACCGGGAGCGGTGAAGGGCGAACGTGAGGCTTGGACTGAGGGACCGGAGGGCCCGAGGATCAGCTGTGGTGGCTGACAGCCTGGGACAGCGACGAGCGGAGACTTGCGGGGCACGGTGTTGCTCGGGTCGAGGACCTGGGGACACGTGTTGGTGGACGGGGTGCACGGGTGGTGCATCCCTTCTACAGCTACGGTTTGGTGGTAGAGCCAGGGAAAAACCATCGGGTGGACGGTTTCCAGGATTGGGCCGCAAAACCTGGGCGTGGACAGTTTCCGAGTTTGGCCACAAAACTCGGGCTACGGGTTTCCGAGTTTGGCCACAAAACTCGGGTTGAGGATGGTTTCCAGGTTTGGGCCTCAAAACCTGGGCGCTGCGGGTTTCTGAGTTTGGGCCACAAAACTCAGGCGATGGACTTGGAGGCTGGTTTCCCGGTTTGGGCCTCAAAACCGGGGGATGGCTGGAAAAGGTTGGTTTCCTGGTTTGGGCCACAAAACCGGGGGTGCAGAGCGAGGGCGGCACGTGGCGGCAATCGGGAGGTCGCGTCGAGGCGACGCTACGAGTTGTGCGGGCGTGGCCGTCGGATGCACCTACCACTTGAGTTGGTCCAGAATAACCCTAGGGTTTAGCTGGTTCGCTCTGTAATTAGAATAGAGAGGGGTAGAGTAGGAATTAGACTTAGGCTAGAATTAGGATAAGTAGTCGGGAGACACCCTCCTCCCATCTATCTCAGTCATTTGCTCTTTTGCTCCTAGGGTTTCCTGCTCTCCCACATCCCTGCTGTAGCGAACCTGAGATCCATAGAGTTGAGAACAATGCCTCTGTGTCCGTGATATTTTGAGGAAGTGAGACCGTAATCTCACTATTGTAGCGCGTGGTAGCCACACGGTTGCAAATTCGTGGTTGTGATTCGCGTTTTGTTCGTGTTCTTCGCGGGTTGCTTTTCTTCACGTTTTTCCCGTCGATCGATCTCTTTGTTCAGTGCATCCTTCATAATTCCATTTGAACTAAGTTGTTCTAGAGCGTGAGGCACTTCTTTCCACTGAAGGAATTCATCTCTAACCTCACGGTCTAGGAGATCGAGCGATTTCAGTTTTGGATCAATTTTTGCTCCTTAGTCTCGAATTCTTCCAATTCACCGATTTGGAGTTAGGTTCGAGCCATGATTCCATTGGGATAGCTCACTAACATCCTTAAAACTCCTCATACCAAGTCTAGGCCTTAGTGCTTTTGATTCGGAGGAGATCGGGTGAATTTCGCGGAAGAACAGTGCTGTTTCGGGACCATCGGACGCTGTGACTGTGACCATCGGACGCTGTGTTCATCACATCGGAGCGTCCGATGCCACGTGTCGTCTGACAATGTTTTTCAAAGGAGCATCGGACGCTGACCATCGGAGCATCCGTTGCCATCGGACGCACCGGAGGTCAAGCATCGGACGCTACTGTTTCACTGTAGTAGCGTCCGATGCCTGTCCAGTAAGGTTCCCGAGAGGCACTGCCTGCATCGGACGCGTCCGGTGCTGGGCCATCGGACGCAGGCCAGTGTCCGATGCGACTGTTTTCGCACGTTTTCGTCCGCAGTTTGCTCGTCCGACTTTCAATTTGAGATCCGCTTGTTGCGTTAGATTCCCGACTTCGTGCTCTTCAGAAATTGCGCTCCTCGCTTTACAAGATAGCCTGAATCCCCCTCGTGTTGCTCGGGGGAGGTTGAGGTTACCCAAAGTTCATCCTGTCACTAGTTGACCTGCGTGAACTTGGGCAAGGGAATTTTTTGTGGTGCCTCGCTGTGATCCTAGGGATCATCCACCCTCTTCCAAGGGTCGTAGGCATCACGGTTTTGGTCAAAGCTTTTTGGGGTTGATTTTGAGGACAGAGGCTACTAGTTTCTGAAAGGAAATTTTGAAGCTCCCATTCACCCTTCCTCTGGTCGCTTTCTGGTAGCATTCTCGGTCCTTCAATTGGTATCGGAGCGGGTTAAGGATCTTCCACCTTAGCCGGTTCCAGATCCACAGAAGGCGACATGGATCGCGGCGTGGGCAAACCGCCGTTCTTTGATGGGACGAACTATGCGTATTGGAAGATACGCATGTCGGCCTATCTCCAGAGCATGGGCTCTTCTGTTTGGGAGATTTGCAACAAGGCCGATTATGTCGTCCTGGCTGCTCGTGTCACTCAGCTCCAGATAGATGAGCACGAGGCCAATAGCCGGGCGTGTAACGCCTTATTCTCCGGTTTGAGCATGTCGGAGTTTGATCGCATTTCTCATCTCCCCACGGCTCGTGAGATTTGGGCTACCCTCATGCGCTTCCATGAGGGCACCACTCAAGTCAAATCCCGTCTCTACGAGTCGCACAAGCGGGAGTATGAGAACTTTGGACATCAGCCTGGCGAGAGCATAGAGAGTTTATTCGCTCGCTTTCAGGTGATTGTCAACAAGATGCGAGCTAACAAGGAGCTGTTGCCTTTCGACGATCATGAGAGAGCTTTGAAGCTTTTGCATACTCTTGATCGGTCGGTGTGGGTCTCAAAGGTCCAGGCGATCATCGAATCGTCTAACTATGAGACCCTCACTTGCGACGAGCTCTTCAGTAAGCTCAAGTCTAGTGAGATTGACGCCATGTCGAGGGCTTCTTATGAAAATCCTTCCGGCCCGACTATGGCTTTGGTTTCTGGCTCTTCTGCTAACCCCTCTAGAGGATTTGCACTCTCTTCACTCTTTTCTGTCACAGAGGATCAGCTGGAGTCTTTGGGGGATGACGAGTTGGCTTTGCTTGCCAACCGGTTCTCGCGGTTCCACAACAACCGCATGAACCGTCGCCGCGGAGAAGGACGCTAGGGCTATTACGAGTGCGGCGATCCCGACCACTTCATCGCTAACTGCCCTAAGAAGAACAAGCATTTGGGGAAGGGCGATCATGGGCACAAGTACGACTCCAAGCGCAAGGACAAGCATGTCGCCCCAAGGCACAAGAAGAGGGGTGGCTTCGACAAAGAGTACATCAAGAAGAAGTACTTGGAGAAGGCCCAAGCTGAGCAGCGTGCTTTCTTCGCCACGCTCAGCGACATCGACGGCTCGGATGACGACTCCGCTTGCTCAAGCGACGACGAGTCCGGGAAGAAGAAGAAGATCGAGGATGAGCTGAACGGACTTTGCTTCTTCGCCGACGACAAAGGCTTCTGCACCATGGCGCTTGGTGACGAGGTCGACGGCAAGCTGGAGCACACCCCTCGGGACGACGACGACGACACCTCCCAGGTATCAATGACCCACGATGAGCTTTTTGTTGAGGTTGAGAAGCTTACTGCCGCGTTGCTTAGTCAAGATAAGCTGCTTAGGCGTGCCGCTAGAGAGCGCAAGGAGTTTAGGCAGAAGTGGGAGGACACGGTGAAGGAGTTGGAGTTTGCTAAATCCACCGTGGTCGTGTCGGAGGAGAGTGAGTGCGAGATGTGCACCAAGCACATGACTGACCTTCTCACTTTGAGAGGTAAGTATGCTGCTTTGGTAGGAGAGGTGGATGAGCTCCGGGCCAGACCCATGTTGTTGGGTGCGTGCAAGACTTGTCCTGTCCTGCAATCCGAGTTGGCAGAGAAGAATGCCAAAATTGAGTCTCTAGAGAAGGCCAGCTCGGATAGCACTTGTGTCACGAGGTGTGCTTTGTGTGAGGGTTTGGAGATGGAGATTGCCAATGTGCAGCATGGCAAGATGCAAACCGAGGAGGAAAACACATACCTTCGGACCATCTTGTCATGGGTTTCTTGCAATGAGCCGCAGCTCGGGATGATGACCTCCCAATTCAAGCGAGCTGTTGGAGGTCCTGGTGTAGGTTTTGCTCCGGGTGTTGATCTTTCTGCTTTTGGGAAGATTGGAGAGTCGAGTGGTCTGAACCCATGTGAGAAGCCCAACTCCACCACTACTCCCAAACTTACCAAGCTTCCACCTAAAGAGCCTGCCAAGCCTACCACCAAGGATGGGGTGTTTGAGGAACCCCCGAGAGCTACACCCAAGAAGCAGCAGTGGGCACCCAAGCCAAACCACCTCAAAAACAAGCTGGACACAATGCCACCCATCTAGGAGGAGCTTATGCCACAGAAGGGCAAAGTGATCCAAACCCACATCCGTGAGTACCAACAACCCCCTTTGCGTGCGGTGAGGTACCATTGTGAGTACTGTGGGAGAGACGGTCACTTGGGTGAGTTTTGCTATAGGCGCAAGAGAGATGAGCGCCGTGCCAGGGAGATGGACAACCCGGACATGTACCATCCTTTCCATGATGTGCATGTGCCGAACGTCCCGAGGAGAGCTCCGAGGAGAGCAGCTAGGCCTAGAGGTGTAGCACCTCAAGGTCCTAGGCGTCAGGGAGGAGGTGCCCGACGGGGTCCTGACTTTGCAGGATACGGACCCCGTGGCGGAGGCTTTGTTGAGCGTTTCCCACCACCGCGTTTGGACTATCGCGATGGACGCTCTTTCCCTAGCGGACCATGTTTTCCTGTGCGTGGTGATCGCTACCCCCGTAGACAGGCTAGGAATGGTTTTTACACTGACCGTTCTTTTGAGCAGCCGGCCCAACACTGGTATTCTCCTTACTTCACTAACCCCAGTGTTGGACCGTATGCTCACCCTATGTCTTTTTATTGATGTAGGTAAGACGGTTGGAGGACATTTGGTTGGTGGATTCCGGTTGTTCTAGGCACGTGACCGGAAACGCCAAGTGGTTCTCCAGCCTTAGCCCGGTCGCCGGAAAGGAGTACATTACCTTCGGCGACAATAGTAAAGGTAAGGTGTTGTCTCATGGGTTGGTGCGGGTTAATGAGCACTTTGTGTTGCGCGATGTTGCTCTTGTTTCTAACCTGCATTTTAACTTGCTTTCTGTTTCGCAACTTTTTAATGATGACTATGAGATTCGTTTTAAAACGAACCTTAGTCGCATCTTAGATCCTCAGGGCAATCTTGTTTGTTTGATTTCGCCCTTTGGGAAAGTCTTTCGCGCGAATTTCTCGGAGTTGTTTGGTATTTCCCGCTGTCTTTTGGCTAGTCCTTCTTCCTCTGATCTTTGGAAGTGGCATAGGAGGCTCGGTCATTTAAGCTTCGACTTGCTTGCAAGACTTAGCTCACTTGGCCTAATCCGAGGATTGCCCAAGCTTTTGATGGAGAAGGATCTAGTTTGCCATTCTTGCAGACATGGGAAGATGGTTGCCGCTCCCCACCATCCAGTGACTAAGGTCATGACCTCGCACCCCGGAGAGCTTTTACACATGGACCTTGTTGGTCCGGCTCGGGTGAGCTCGGTTGGTGGCAAGTGGTATGTTTTGGTTGTTGTTGACGACTTTTTGAGGTATTTGTGGGTCTTCTTTTTGACTGAGAAGACTGAGACTTTCTCCTTCGCTCGCAATCTGATTTTGCGTCTTCAGAACGAGTTCCCTTTGAACTCGATGCGAGCTATTAGAAGTGATAATGGTTCCGAATTCAAGAATTCGGATTTTGAGAAGTTTTGTGACCGCCTTGGTTTGGAGCATCAGTTTTCTTCCCCCTACACACCGTCCCAAAATGGTGTTGTAGAGAGGAAGAATCGGACCCTTGTTGAGATGGCCAGGACGATGCTCGATGAGCATAGGACTCCTAGGCGCTATTGGGCCGAAGCCATGAACACTGCATGCTACATTTCAAATCGCATTTTTTTGATAGCCTTTTTGAAGAAGACTTCTTATGAGTTGCATTTTGGTAGACAACCCAAGATGAGTTATTTTAGAGTCTTCGGTTGCCATTGTTTTATTTTGAAAAAAGGCAACCTGGACAAATTTGAGTCTTGATCTTCTGACGGGGTATTTTTGGGTTATGGAACTCACACTAGAGCATATCGTGTACTTAACCTTGATACTAACCGAGTCATGGAGACATCAGATGTCACCTTCGACGAGACTCTTGTTTGTCCCTCTTCTCGTTTTGAGCGTGCAGGTGATCATGAGGTCGGTGAGCCTCTTTTTGATGACGAGGACGAGGGTGCTGAAGGTATGGATGATCCAGCACCCCCTCCACCTGCTGTGCTGCAAGGAGCGGTTTCTACGACGGCTCACGGCCCCGACACGTCTTCTTCCTAGGGGCCGTGGGATCCGCCACCCGGAGCAGTACCTTTTGTACCCGGGGAGGCACCAGCTGCTGTTGAGGGGGAGGCTACTTCTTCTCCGGAGGCGCCACGACACATCCAGCGCCAACACCCTCCTCAGCAGATGATCGGCAGCATTGACGAGCGGGTCACTCGGTCCAGGTCACAGCACATCTCTCACTTTGCTCATTCTGCTTTTGTTGCTAATTTTGAGCCCCGAGATGTTGGACACGCTTTGACGGATCCAGATTGGGTCAATGCCATGCATGAGGAGTTAGAAAACTTTGAGCGAAATCGGGTTTGGGTTTTAGTTCCACCTCCTCCAGACTGTAAGCCTATTGGGACAAAATGGGTTTTCAAAAACAAGCAAGGAGAGGATGGCCATGTTTTAGAAACAAGGCCTGGCTTGTAGCAAAAGGTTATAGTCAGAAGGAGGGGATAGACTATGAGGAGACTTTTGCTCCTGTAGCTCGTTTGGAGGCTATTAGGATACTCTTGGCTTTTGCTGCATCCAAAGGTTTTAAACTTTTTCAAATGGATGTCAAGAGTGCTTCTTAAACGGCTACATAGAAGAGGAAGTGTATGTTGAGCAACCCCCCGGTTTTGAAAATCCCAAGTTTCCAAACCATGTTTTTAAACTCCACAAAGCTTTATATGGTTTGAAACAAGCCCCTAGAGCCTGGTATGATAGATTGAAAACTTTTCTACTAGCTAAGGGTTTTAAAATGGGATGTGTAGATAAGACGCTCTTCCCCTCAGGCAAGGCAAAGACACACTCTTGGTCCAGATTTACGTGGATGATATCATTTTCGGTGGTTCTTCTCACGCTTTGGTTGCCAAGTTTGCAGATACTATGAGCAGGGAGTTCGAGATGAGCATGATGGGCGAGCTGACATTCTTTCTCGGGTTGCAAATTAAGCAATCCAGAGAGGGAACGTTTGTGCACCAGGGCAAGTATACGAAGGACTTGCTGAAGCGGTTCGATATGGGTGAGGCCAAGCCTCTTCCAACACCCATGTCGACGACGACTGCCCTGGATGCGGATGTGGATGGAGAAGCAGTGGACCAGAAGGAGTACCGCAGCATGATCGGGTCGCTACTCTACCTGACGGCGACACGCCCGGACATCCAGTTCGCGGTGTGTCTGTGCGCGCGCTTTCAGGCGTCGCCGCGCACTTCTCACTGTCAGGCGGTGAAGCGCATCTTCAGGTACCTTCGTTTCACACCTGAGTTCGGGATTTGGTATTCTGCTTCCTCCACCCTCTCCCTTTGCGGTTATTCCGATGCTGATTTTGCTGGTTGTCGCATTGAGCGCAAGTCCACTTCTGGGACTTGTCAGTTTATTGGATCTTCTCTTGTATCGTGGTCTTCTCGCAAGCAGTCTAGTGTCGCTCAGTCTACCACGGAGGCTGAATATGTTGCTACGGCTAGCTGCTGTTCCCAGTTGCTTTGGATGATGGCCACTTTGCGTGATTTCGGTCTGAGCTTTTCTCGTGTACCTTTGCTTTGTGACAGCACGAGTGCTATTAGCGTTGCTAAGAACCCCGTGCTTCACTCGAAGACCAAACACATTGATGTGCGCTTTCATTTCTTGCGAGACCACCAGGAGAAGGGTGATATCGATCTTCGCCATGTCGATACTCATCATCAACTGGCTGATATTTTCACCAAGCCTTTAGACGAATCAACCTTTAATCGGTTGAGGGGTGAGCTTGGTGTGTGTTTTCCCTTTTAGATGGGGGAAACATTTTTGACCTTGTATAATAGACTTACTTTCTTTTAATCTTCTTCTCTTTTTCATTTCAGCATACGCATTTACATTCTGAGCTTCATGTTTATAATCACTAGAATGTAACTATGCTCTCTATAGTAGGCTCCGATGCTTATATTGATGCTTGTAGCTTTTGCTCTTTCTGATCACTAGTACATGTTATGAGTTGAGCTATTTTGGAATGGTGAATTTACTTAATGTATATAAAATCTGAAAATATTCACCATTGAGATATGCAACTAGCATGTGTAGGGTGTGTTGAGTCCATTCCTGCTTTTCATATATGCTAGGTTGCTATGTCTCTAGTTCTGAGTCACTCACTTGCTTGGTCTATTCATATCATGTTTAAAATTTGAACCAAGTTTTAGTAAATTGAAAAGATCGAGATGGGATTGTTTGTCAACACCTCACGGTATTGAGACTGTTCCTCATTGCACCTTGAGTTAAACTTGAGCCGTGTAGTGTATGACCAAAACCATAGCTTTAAGCTTCTGATTGCTTCGGCATAGGCTTCGCTCGGTTGAAAAGTTAGGCAATGACAAGCTTTCAACCTCTCGCAATCACATGCTAATATTTGGCCTTGTGAATTTTCACCGCTGCAACTCCGATCTAAAACTGAAATCACAAGTGTATGTTTCATTCTTAAGCATGATGATTGAACTTTGCTAGGGGTAGTTCACCTTGTATACATGATTAGCACTTGTTTGAATTCCTACCTATACATGTCTGGTGCTATTTTGATGGTGACTATCCTTTTGGCTAAAACTGCTCATTTGCTCATATGTTCATATTTCGTATCTGTGATCAGTTTGAGCCTTTGCTATTTGAGTGCCTAGTTTTGCCATTGGATCTATACTGGTTAGAGCATCTTTACACTCTTTTGACTATATCCCTGAAGCTGCTAACTTGCATTTTGACTCATATGCATGTTGGAAGGGGGAGACCTCTGCTCTTTTGCCTGTTGATGGCGTGTCTTGATAAGTGCATTTTCAACTAAGGGGGAGAGTTTTGCAAATCATATGTTCCCCGGATGTTCAACTAAGGGGGAGTTTTTCCTAGTTGCTTGCACTTGTCGAGGGGGAGTTTGCTAGTTGTGTTGAGCCATTGCCTCTGTCTTGAGGGACTAGCAAACATTTTCAGGGCATTTTGTCTTCGATTGTTTCTCGTTTGGTTCGGAGACATTTTGATTGGTTCGGAGCATGCTTGGCCGAAAGGCATTGTTATCAAGCCTTCTTTGCTATGTTGTGTTGAGCCTCTATGCCTCTATCTAGAGGGACTAGCATTTTGCTTCAATTCTCATTCGGCTCCAATTGGTATTTGCTAGCGGTGTTGAGCCTGTTCTACCTCTTCTTGAGGGATAGCTTTGCTTTGCTTGGTTGCGTCGAGCCGTTGCCCATGTCTTTGGGGACCAAGTTGTTCGGCTTCTTCCACTTGACCTTCTTCGGCTTTGCTATGCTTTTGGGTCATTTGGTCGAGTTCTCTTTTCTCCTTCCTTCTTCTTTCTTCTATTCATTATGATTTGTGTGTGTAGTTGACAATGCACTCATCAAGGGGGATATTGCGGATACATGGGTGTATGCCGGGTCTCGGAGTGATGAAGTGATTGTCAACGGGTTTGATCGCATGTTCTTTGGCTTGTGTTGTGCAGGTGTCAAGCACGGAGACAGTGATCGAAGGCGAGGTGAAGGTCAAGTAGAGACATGCCGTGCCGACGGACCGGGAGCGGTGAAGGGCGGACGTGAGGCTTGGACTGAGGGACCGAAGGGCCTGAGGATCAGCTGTGGTGGCTGACAGCCTGGGACAGCGACGAGGGGAGACTTGCGGGGCACGGTGTTGCTCGGGTCGAGGACCTGGGGACACGTGTTGGTGGACGGGGTGCACGGGCGGTGCATCGATCCCTTCTACAGCTACGGTTTGGTGGTAGAGCCAGGGAAAAACCATCGGGTGGACGGTTTCCAGGTTTGGGCCTCAAAACCTGGGCGTGGACGGTTTCCGAGTTTGGCCACAAAACTCGGGCTGCGGGTTTCCGAATTTGGCCACAAAACTCGGGCTGAGGATGGTTTCCAGGTTTGGGCCTCAAAACCTGGGCGCTGCGGGTTTCTGAGTTTGGGCCACAAAACTCAGGCGATGGACTTGGAGGCTGGTTTCCCGGTTTGGGCCTCAAAACCGGGGGATGGCTGGAAAAGGCTGGTTTCCCGGTTTGGGCCACAAAACCGGGGGTGCAGAGCGAGGGCGGCATGTGGCGGCAATCGGGAGGTCGCGTCAAGGCGACGCTACGAGTTGTGCGGGCGTGGCCGTCGGATACACCTACCACTTGAGTTGGTCCAGAATAACCCTAGGGTTTAGCTGGTTCGCTTTGTAATTAGAATAGAGAGGGGTAGAGTAGGAATTAGACTTAGGCTAGAATTAGGATAAGTAGTCGGGAGACACCCTCCTCCCATCTATCTCAGTCATTTGCTCTTTTGCTCCTAGGGTTTCCTGCTCTCCCACATCCCTGCTGTAGCGAACCTGAGATCCACAGAGTTGAGAACAATACCTCTGTGTCCGTGATATTTTGAGGAAGTGAGACCGTAATCTCACTATTGTAGCGTGTGGTAGCCACACGGTTGCAAATTCGTGGTTGTGATTCACGTTTTGTTCGTGTTCTTCGCGGGTTGCTTTTCTTCACGTTTTTCCCGTCGATCGATCTCTTTGTTCAGTGCATCCTTCATAATTCCGTTTGAACTAAGTTGTTCTAGATCATGAGGCACTTCTTTCCACTGAAGGAATTCATCTCTAACCTCATGGTCTAGGAGATCGAGCGATTTTAGTTTTGGATCGATTTTTGCTCCTTAGTCTCGAATTCTTCCAATTCACCGATTTGGAGTAAGGTTCGAGCCATGATTCCGTTGGGATAGCTCACTAACATCCTTAAAACTCCTCATACAAAGTCTAGGCCTTAGTGCTTTTGATTCGGAGGAGGTCGGGTGAATTTCGCGGAAGAACAGTGCTGTTTCGGGACCATCGGACGTTGTGACTGTGACCATCGGACGCTGTGTTCATCACATTGGAGCGTCCGATGCCACGTGTCGTCTGATAACGTTTTTCAAAGGAGCATCGGACGCTGACCATCGGAGCGTCCGTTGCCATCGGACGCTACTATTTCCCTGTAGCAGCGTCCGATGCCTGTCCAGTAAGGTTCCCGAGAGGCACTGCCTGCATCAGATGCGTCCGGTGCTGGGCCATCGGACGCAGGCCAGCGTCCGATGCGACTGTTTTCGCACGTTTTGGTCCGCAGTTTGCTCGTCCGACTTTCGATTTGAGATCCGCTTGTTGCGTTAGATTCCCGACTTCGTGCTCTTCAGAAATCGGGCTCCTCGCTTTACAAGATAGCCTGAATCCCCCTCGAGTTGCTCGGGGGAGGTTGAGGTTACCCAAAGTTCATCCTGTCACTAGTTGACCTGCGTGAACTTGGGCAAGGGAATTTTTTGTGGTGCCTCGCTGTGATCCTAGGGATCATCCACCCTCTTCCAAGGGTCGTAGGCATGACGGTTTTGGTCAAAGCTTTTTGGGGTTGATTTTCAGGACAGGCTACTAGTTTCCGAAAGGAAATTTTGAAGCTCCCATTCACCCCCTCTGGTCGCTTTCTGGTAGCATTCTCGGTCCTTCAGGCTCTGGGACCCGACTAAGTCAGCTAGACCCGACTTAGTCGGCTCAGGGACCCGGCTTAGTCGGCTCAGGGACCCGGCTAAGTCGGTTCTTCGCAGCTCAGGCAATAAACTTCCAAAATTCATAATTAATTCATCCGAACTCCAAACGAGACAAACCATATATGTTTTTTGATCATCTCGATGAGAGGAACACAATGGCAAAGTCCATTCTTGTATTTGAGGAAGTTATCAAAACTTACCTAGTCAGTTTATGGACCCGGCTATGCCTACTCTAGCTGATTTAACACCCGGAAAAACTGTTTTCTTTGCCTTGGCTCCAAACGTGGTGATCCAAGTATGCTTTCTGGCCATCTTGACAATATAAACATGGTGGAGGAGTCCATTATATGCTTAAGACACTTTTGAGTGTCAACATATGCCCCCCTGTTTTTAGGTGATCTTTAGTTGAACCTAAAAACAAACTAAATAGCAACGATGACCAACTCATCGGCTATCTAGTGACTAAGGATGATGTATACATCGACCATTTTTGTTCTAAGGGCGTTACATGTATTGGCCATTGTTTGGAGAGCACTTAGGCTTCTTGACAAACACTTGGAAAGTACTTTTTTAGATACCTCCTGTTTATTGCTCTCGGGAGACGTTCACCTTGCAATGTCTCCAGCATATAGGAATTTCCAAACCCTACTTTGACCACCTTCAACGGACCTTCCCAGCTTGGTTACCATTTGCCAAACTTATTACTTTTCGACCCAAGAGGCAAAATAGTTTTCCACACTAAATCTCCAACTTGAAAAGATTTGCATTCTACTTTCTTGTTATAAGCCCTCGGAACTCTAGCTTTATCTTTCTCAATCTCCTTCAAAGCTTCAATTCTCTTTGAAGGACAGAATTGGCGACCAGAGGGGGGGGGGGGGTGAATGGGAGCCTCAAATTCAACTCGTGAATAGTATGGCCCTTGTCCCAGAAAATCACCCCAAATGCAAAGACTCGAAACGACTGGAGAGTTCACGGCCTACGAGTAGGTGGATACCCTAGGAGATGTCCTAGTGGTACAGCGGAACCCTCAGAGAAACCCCAAAACCAACTCCCAAGGCCTCAGAGAAAAACTGCACACTCTGTAGGTTCGCGGACTGTCCGGGGTCAGGGTCCCGGACTGTCCGCCAACTGACGGACTATCCGACACTGGAAGTCCGGACTGTCCGCCGGCAAAAATCCAAAAACAGAACTGTTCTGAACAAGTTCTAGACGACACCCGGACTGTCCGCGGTTTGCACGCCAGACTGTCCGCGGTTCACGTGAACAGTGACACTCGAGCGTTAGATGCCTCCCCTGTGCAGCGTCCAATGTGACCCCGGACTGTCGGCGGGTCACTGGCGGACTGTCCGCTGGTCACGAGTGTTGACACTTCTTAGCGTCGCTACTAAGAACAGAGTTTTAATCTATCCTCAGCAACGGCGCCAGAAATGCTTGTTGACACTTCTTAACGTCGCTACTAAGAACAGAGTTTTAATCTATCCCTGGCAATGGCGCCAGAAATGCCTGATTGGTAAAACTAATGACTATTGGATAATTCCGCAAGCGCACAGAAATTACCGATGCAGCACTTCACCTGGGAGTATTCCAAGGAATCGTATTTATTTTATCCCAAGGGAAGCGATGACTAGAAAGACTAATAAGAAGGAAATCCTATCTTAATATAGCTACAACTATTGTAGAGGGTGATAAACTAAGGGTAAAGGAAGGTGATGGTTCAGGATAATCAAATGAGATAATTAAAGATAACTAGTGTAGTATAGCTAGGTGGGAGGACAACGAGTGAGAAAGGTTACTGTGAAATTCTTAATCCACTCCCGTGTTCTAATTAATCAGATAGTAGATACAACTAGGATTGATTACCTTCACCTTGGTTGCCAGGGATAAACGAGAGAGTAAAGCGATAGAAGGTTGTTCACCTAACCTAGTACTCAAGTGGATATTTGGCTTATGGACGCCTTACCTTTTAAAAACTAGCCTGAGTTCACGTGAGGGGATCTAGGTAGCCAGGCAAAATCTGTCACCTTTTGCCCATGCGTCCCTACTGTCCGTGCAAGCCAACGGCAACCAAAGATAAGTCTTAGCCTAAGCACCACGCTTATGCTAATCCTTATTACTCTAGCTAATATACGATTAACCAAAGCACCATTTTACGGGCGATGATAAACAACCAAGATGTTTGTGTAAGGATCACAATCTAGTATGTAACTACTACAAGACTAACTAGCGCACTACAATACTATTGCAAGAATAATATTGCACAAAGGATAACACTTTGAAATGCAGAAGAAGAATATATATTATAAATAATTCTAGAAAAGAGAAAGATACAAGAGCAATACCAGACTCCCAGAAGACGACTCCGGAGACCCCGAGCTTGCTCGACTCAATCTAACTCCCACACTAGACTACACTACAAGGCTAACACTTGTATCTCCGATGAAGTGGATCCTCTAATGAACCATGTCTTGAGAGGGTGGATGAAGCCTCTATTTATAGGGGAAGGTGGAGTAGGGGCTACTTCGCGTCACGTCATCGATCCACGTGCTCCCTGTTGACGGAAGTTATAGCATGTTTTACCTTATCAAAATACCGTCAACAGGCCTCGGTTTCAAGGAAGAATAGCATATCATGAGCATATTTATCACTAATAAGTTCCACTTGTACTCTTAGCTTGTGAACATGTAGGAGATGGCAAAATGAACAAAATGAGGCTAGGTGGGCCCACCAAGGGGGTCGGGCGACCCCACCTTGGTGGCCACCTCGGCCAGGGTGACATGGCACGATCCAAGAGAAGCATGCTCAGGCCAATATCAACCCTTGGATCAAACATGTGCTTTTACTCAATGGTGCAAGATGAGAAGCACATGGATTCATGGGTCCACATCGAAACCAAATGCAACCAACTTCCCAAGACTTGCTCCATGACATGTGGGGCCACCAAGGGAGAAAAGATGGTGGGCTAGCCCTGTCATAGGGGGGGCGGCTGATCCCCCCTTGGTGGGCCCTGGCTACACTGTTCAGCCTGGTGACATCAGCATCTTCTAGAAGCAATGTGGTGGGCCCACCTGTCATTGGCTGGGGTCGGCCGACCCCGGGGTGAATCCCATCCAAAGTCGGTTGCTTGCACATGTTTCACACGTGATGAAATCAGGGCCATCCATCCATGGCGGTTACTATGGCGGTTTGATCCAATGGCCAAGGAAGGGGAGCACGCGGATCGCTGACGTGGCACCGGAGTAGCCGCTACTCCACCTCCAAGCTATAAATACCCCCCTAGAGCTCTTCATTTGTATGCATCTAAGGAGAGAAAGCCTACTTAGTAGCTTTAGTGTTAGAAGAGAGGGAAGGGAGTGAGGAGTTCCATGGAGGAGTCCCGGCCTGTCGGGAATCTTCTCCAAGGTGCGCCTCAGCGGATGCGATTCTTCTTGTAAGTATTACATCTGAGTCCTTCTAATCATTTAATATTCTGGTCTGGTAATTTAAGTTTACAGTTCTTTCTACTTGGCACATTGCTTTACTTTGTTAAAGTGCTCTAGGCCTATTAAGCTTAGCTTTAGAGTAGTAAGATTAGTGTAGACATGGTGTCTAGGCTATATCTTGCCAGTGTGGACTTCTTGTTGCACTTGTGTAGACGCCTGGTGGTAGAGTGACAGACACAACCAGTGCTTGGAGTTCCTCTCAAGTGTTGTAGGCAAGTTGAAAATAATAGTTGGGTAGTAGCATTGCCGCCTCAGTAGTTGTTAGGTGGAGAACCTTTTAATCAACTACTGTTTCGTCCTTCGCCCCCAGTAAGGAATGAGGTGGTAAACCTCAGTACTCTTAGAAAACCAGTACCAGCTATTGATATTAGGAAGACCTCTCTATCCCAGTTATCATATACCCTTCGATCATCCTTTAACGACCCTACATCTAGCTATATCACTTCACGTTCCCTGTGGAAATAAGATACTTGGAATACTCCCGGTGAAAAGCTACGATTGACTGCCGTGCGCTTGCGGTATATCCGTTTGCCACTTCTGGTGTCAACAAGCATCTCTGGTGCCGCTGCCGGGGATTAGGCTCATTAGTCTAGTTCTAGTGGTTGCATTAAGAAGTGTCAACAAGCTTTTCTGGTGCCGTTGCCGGGGAACGGTAGCTGTGTTAGCTAGAACAAAGTCAGTTAAAGTTATCGTAGTTTGATTAGAACTTTTATTTCATAAATCAATATGGATCAAACAACCCTTTTTGACTACTGCTGCTCCATCGGGCGCTGAGTTGGAGCCGCCTAGTTCATGTCATGCCATTTTGGCAGTTCGCTATGAGCTTCGCCCCAGCCTCATAGCGATGGTTCAGGAGAATCCCTTTTCAGGAGAAGTAGATGAGAATCCTTATACCCACCTACGTGATTTCGAACAACTTTCTTCGTGTATTCACATCCAAGGGATGAGGCGAGTCACTCTTAAGTGGAAGCTATTTCCGTTCTCGTTAACGGGAAAAGCTAGACGCTGGTATACTCGCTACAGTTGGTAGTGTGAATGGAGAATGGGAGAAACTGCAAGCCATGTTTTGCTTAACGTACTTTCCCATATCCCGCTGTAGCTCGTCTTCGTAGAGATGTGCTAAACTTCAAACAAGACGAGAAGGAATCTCTAGGTGCGGCCTGGGCACGACTTACAGACTTAGCATCCTCTGGCCCAGATTTAGCTATAACCGAGCCAACCCGTATGCAACATTTCTATCTCGGTCTTAGCCAAAACTCCGCACAATTCCTTGATTTAGCCTCTAAAGGAGCTTTCCTCCATTTACCCATTAGTGAAGGTAAGGAAGTTCTTGCGATCATTCTCAAGAACACCCCCTACACCGATGACCAATGGTGAAACTCTAGAGGAAGATCAAACTCCTAGGGACGAACCCACTGATAGCCGAAACTCCTTTACCTATACCCCAAGCTGTCAAACCTGAACCACAACCACCTACTCCTCCAAAGGAAGAAGTAATTCATCCTTGGACTATCCTCTAAATATCGAGACAGATCTTTTCGCCGATTATGGCAATGTCTCGAAAACAACCTGTGCAGAAGAGATCCACAGCCCGTAGAGCTCCTAATAACCACATGCCAACCCAGTTTGAGGCAAGTTACCTTAAGGCGACTGCCCAAGAGCTCATGACTATTATGAGCAACGAATGGTTCAGGGAGGCTGAAGCATCATTAGATGTCGTTAAGCTTCTGTCCTGTTTCACATCCATACCGTGTGCCATAAACAAGACGGCTGTAGATTCCCTCTATGATCCCGCTGTAGGAATAAATTTAATGTCAAAATCGTTGATGTTAACGCTCCTAGGTGAGGAACCGCTAAACCCGACCAATAAATTCCTTAAACTTCCTTCTGGGAAATTGGTCGAGAGTTGCGGGATTGCACAGAATATTTCTATCACAATTAACAAGGTCAACTTCCTCGCAAACTTCTATGTCTTTGACATAGACGAGGTCGACTTGTTAATTGGGCACCCACTCATGAGATTCATTGAGGGATTTCATGAAGGGAGCCTTAAGGGTCACCTTGGGAAGGATCTAGATCTTTCAGTTCCTTTTGCCGGCTCCGTTAATTCGATAGCCGAACCAAAACCCGAGCCTGATCCAATAGAGGAGGTGATGTTGGTATCTTCACTAGAAAACTTCTCAACCTAATCTAGAAGAAGACGCCCATGACTTTATCCAAGAAGAAGACACTGATTTAGATGAACCGTTAGACTTGGATGAGTCTGAACCTCCACCAAAACCCTCTATAGAGCTTAAGCCACTTCCTTCTGGGCTTAAGTATGCCTTCCTTAATGGTGATAGAGAGACTCCCGTGATCATTAGTGATCGACTTACAATGGAAGAAGTTTCTAAACTCATCACCGTTCTAGAAAAACACCGATCCGTCTTAGGATATTCGTTGCAAGATCTCAAGGGAATTAGTCCCGCTCTTTGCACACATCGCATTCCGATCGAACCCGATGCTACACCTTCTAGAGAGCCACAAAGGAGGCTCAACAATGCGATGAGAGAAGTAGTAAAGAAGGAGGTCTTGAAGCTCTTGCACGCGGGCATAATCTACCCTAGTTCCAAACAGCGAGTGGGTCAGCCCCGTCCAAGTAGTTCCTAAGAAAGGAGGAATGACGGTCGTTAAAAATCAAAACAATGAATTGATTCCACAATGAACCGTCACGGGATGGAGAATGTGCATAGACTACCGAAAACTTAACAAGGCCACAAAGAAAGACCACTTTTCATTGCCATTCATCGATGAGATGTTGGAACGGCTAGCCAAACATTCCTTCTTTTGTTTCCTTGATGGGTATTCGGGGTACCATCAAATTCCAATCCATCCCAACGACCAAAGGAAGACCACGTTCACATGCCCCTATGGGACATATGCATACAGGCGCATGTCATTTGGCCTGTGCAATACCCCTGCTTCATTTCAGAGGTGCATGATGTCCATCTTCTCGGCTATGATAGAAGAAACCATGGAAGTTTTCATGGACGACTTTTCAGTCTATGGAACAACCTTTGATCACTGCTTAGAGAATCTGGACCGTGTCTTACAACGCTATCAAGAAAAGCACTTGATCTTGAACTGGTAGAAATGCCACTTCATGGTTCGAGAAGGGATAGGCTAGACTTACCTTAGGCTTTGAGGTGGGGCCCATAGACCCCAGTTAGGGGGTCGGGCGATCCCACTATGGGGCCCACCTTGCAACAACGGTTGCACTATCGCGTAGACAGACTCGCGCTAGGGATGTGCCCGCGTCGGGCACCCATCAAGGGGGTCGGGCGACCCCGGCTCAGGGGAGGTTCGACTGGCAGATGAGTTCGCCACGGCAATGTGGATAACAACCCCTGAAGATAAACCCCAAACTCGATAACGAAAGGGTCGGGCGACCCCGGCCTTGCGGGATTAGGATGGCGGCGCTAATGACCTCTCGGAAGTTGCTAGCTTTCCGCGACGATCCCGTGAAAGGTCTGCGTCGTAGTCGCCCGCAACCGATATTAGCCTTGCACCCCCTCTCCTCCTTCCTCCTACCTCGCAATTCCACGCACAACCGAGCCTCCAAGCCTTCCCTGCACTCTAGCTATGGCACCCACTAGCAAAACCACGCGCCCTGCAACATCCCCCCACGACGGGCTCTGAGCGAAGATCTAGAGCAGGCCCTCGCGATCAATGTGATCGACGCGGTGCCGTTGGCCATGGTACCTCCACCTAGGGGGGCTAGTCCGTGCCGGACGTCGGTGGTCGCCCGCCCTCCCCAGGGGTCGGCCGACCACCAACCCACGAGCCACCCCCGGTCTGCGCGGCGGCCATCGTGCCCGCTCGCTGACTCCGAGGAACGGAGAATCAGGAAATCCCCCGGCCGCTCCATCATGCCGATCTAGGCCGTACCACAGGCCAACTCGCGCTGAAGGGGAAAAGAAGCCCCGCCGGAGGAGAACCCGCGCGCGATCACCACGACAACGGGGAGTACGGAGTACACTTCGTCGTACTCCCCGTTGACGCCCACGTTCTGGAAGACCCATCGGATTATGGCTGGTGGGCATGGCCGAGGGAAGGTGGTCATCTCTTCCTCAACACGGAAGAAAAGGGTGAGCTGCGGGAGTCCCTGGAGTCCCAGGCTCTGTTCGGCGGAGGATGGACCCCCCGTCGATCAAGGGGCCGCCGGGACAATTCGAGGAGGAAGACAAGAAGACGGATCTGGAGAGGCTAATGCACGTCACCTCCACCCTGCAAGAAAGGAATAGGGTGTTGAGGAGACCTTTGTCAGAATTGAAGATGGCGAATAAGGACTTAGAAGATGACTTTCGCCATCTTAGGATTAGCACCTTTGTGAAGCTCAAACGCTTCGCTAAGGCTTTGGGGCGGGAAGACCTCCTAAATCGCCCGTCTCCATAGATAGTTTAGTTTAGGTTAGAATAAATTCAATGTTAGATTTATTTTGAATTTCCCAAGTTTCATCTTAGATTTATTTCTTTTGAATTTCCCTTTTAAATTTCCATTGTTTTCTTCTTAGAGAATAAATAAAATATACCTCGTCTCTACTGGTGTGTTTGCCACCAGTAGAGTGCTTTGCATTTTACCTTTGCGACATGTTCAGAGTTCATTGATGGAAAAATTCAAGTGTGGGGGGTCGAACGACCCCTAGATTTCATCTTTGGACCACACTAAACTGGCTGAGCACAGTCTGACACACTGCAGTGCACAAAACAGAGGTAAGTAAGGGGGTCGGGCGACCCCTTTCCTTGAATTTTTGAAAAGTGCTTTTGCAGATGTAAAACTGAATGGAGGAGAAAGAGAATGGCAACGAAAACCACCATTTGGTGGGGTCGGCCGACCCCACCATGGTGACCTGGGCCCACCAGCTCACCTCTGCACAGTAAGCTCAACACTGTTGTCTGGTTTGTTTCCCCTTTCTCCTCTCGGTTCAAGCAGCTTTCACAATTATTCCATATTCTGAATAAAATAAAAAAAAAGCTACAAAGTGACTTGAGTTATTGAAGGACCGAAAAAGCTAAAGCAAGGCGACCAGGGGGGGGGGTGAATGGGAGCCTAAAATTTCTTCTCGAAATTACGGCCTCTGTCCCAACAAAATCAACCCCAAAAGCTTCGGACTCAAATGCGATGCCCACTACCCTCAGAAAGAAGGTGGATGATCCCTAGGATCACACGAGGCACCACACAGGGAGCAAACCAAAACTCCCAAAACTCCGACTCAAGTCCGGCCTCAAAACCGACTGCCGAACGTAGATAGAGTGCTACGTCGGGATTCCTCCAAATACCGATGCTAACGCGTAGCAAGGATATGTAGAGAGGTTCCTAGGTGAACTCTAGGAGCAAACGAGAAGTTCAGAAACGAAGCGGAAAAGCCGGGAGAGCAAACGCACTAAAACTCACCTACAGCAGGATCCCGGACTGTCCGGGCTGCTGGTGCCGGACTGTCAGGTCAAGGGCGGACTGTCCGCGCCAGACAGTCCGGACGTCTGCCGGCAAAAGACCCAAAAACTAACTGTTCTGCAACAGCTGCTGGACGGGTCCCGGACAGTCCGCGGTTTGCATGCCGGACTGTCCGCGGTTCACATGACATGAAC
>CM019830.1:79087162-79136719 GCA_009763385.1 Coix lacryma-jobi var. lacryma-jobi | reverse complement strand
TTCCAATAGAAAAGGACATAAATAACGGTGGGGCATCGCAAGATCGTAACGTCTGAACAAGAAAGGATCAAAAAAAAAAATCCCCTTGATGTACATCAAAGGAGGAGCGGTTAAGAAAAGAACATGGAGGGCATCGGCAAAAAAGACCGGAGGAAAGAAGAAAAAAAGAAAAAAAGACGAGGAAAAAAACAGGGGGAGTACAAACGGAGGAACGAAACACGGGAAAGGGCGGAAGATCATTCGCAAAAAAAAATACAAACCGATAGGGAAAGACCCATTAAGCGCAACAACACATACAAAACAAAACGAGAAGAACGTGGGACAAGCGCCAAATAAAGGTGGAAAGTAGCACATTCCCCTCGCATTAGATTGGTTGGATCCTGTAGCCACAAGCGCATATACATAGTGGTCATAAAAGTCGATATCAAGGCGCTGATACGTGACGAGATTAAATAGGACTCCAGAAGGGTCGGTAGATCACATATATAACAAACAAACCGGATCGAAGGGTCAGGGTGGGGGGGGGGGGGGGGGGTCGGCACATAGGTCACTGGTTCTCCTCAAGCTGTATACTGCTACGGTTAAAAATACGCAATACAGGGAGCGGGAGAATCCTCAGTACACCGAGAATTGAAAACAGAATCAATAGTAGGCCGGAAATTTATCGGATCGTAGCATACATAATAGTACAGTATAATGGGAAGAGTAACAGGAAGGGATACAATGGAGCGGAAGGTGGAAAAAAAAAAGGCGGGGAGGTGAAAAGGGTACGGAAGTCACATAAACGGTGCATAAAGAGAAAAGGGGGGTCATAGGGAAAAAAAAGAAGAGGGATGGATTTCCTTAGGGGGAGAACTGAGGGAAAAAAAAAAAAGTGGGGGGGGGCTATACATGGTGGAGGTCACAAAACTGAAGAAAGGACTGATAGATGGTTGTTACATATGAACACGAAATGACTGTAAATAATCGAGAATGGCTTGTATGGGGCGGGGGGGGGGGGGGGGGGGGGGGGAAGACATCATATGAAAAATTGTAAAAATAAAACTGGTGCATTTTATCATAATAAAGGGGGATCTTAATCTTCACTTTCTACTCTTTATCGTCGGGCAAGCAGGGTCAGGGGTTGGAAGAGAGATCGTTTAGCTAACCAGCGTGTATTCACGGATGACGTGGCTTGTATCTAGGTCTTGGCGTCGTGGTTGCCATCGCAAAGCTCGTCCTTCGTCCTTTGCACGTGGTGCACCTAGAGAAGAGAGATTTGATCGAGGATGATAACAGATCGACACGAGATAGAGTTTGTTGATAGTGCAAACGAGAGATAGCCGGCACGATGGCACGGGCAGGCAAGATGTTTAACCTAAGTCAAAAGTGATAATGAATTAGACCGGTGCGAAGGCACGGCGCAGGCAATGGTATCTATCAAGAGTCGATATTACAATAATGAATCAAGATATATGGAGGATATGAAAATGTCTTCAATGAAGTGGCGTCGTCGGCCGAACAGGGCGCACATAGCCGAACAGCGATGCGCCCGTGGCCGAACAACTGCGCGTTCGCAGCCGAATCAGCAGCGTGCACGCAGTCGAACAGCGGCTGGGCGCCATCGACCGAACCGCTGCGCCGCCCTGGCCAAACAGTGATTCGGCAAGGAAAGACGTCAGCGAGACGAAGGAGTTCGACGCGGCGAAGTGGTACTCTTCCTGGATCAGTGCGAACAACGGCACGAAGGCCAGTTTCAGTCTAAGGATGGTAACAGGAAGGAAACAGAGGGAAACTTTGGACGCCTGATAGCTCACCGGCGGTGTCATTAGAACGTGATGATCGACGCTGAGGCAGGGGTTCGGCGTCGATGCTATGAACGACCGGCGATGCGGCTGTGGTGCTGTCGGAGGCATGGCCGGAGCTCCGGGTGTCGCGGTGATGTCGGAGCTGCAGCGTGTCGGGGTGGAGCACGGCGAGGTCGTTCAGCACACGGTCGGCTGGGGTCGGCGTGGCCGAGTCGTAGGTGGTCACGACGTCGAGGAGCACCGCGTGGAAGGAGATGATGTCGTGGACGCGACCGTCGTGTCGTAGAGGCCGGCGGTGGCGATGTCGTGGATGCCGGGCGACGTCGCGGCGTGGCGTGACCATGGTCTCGGCACTTGAGGCAGTGAGCAGCGACGGAGAGAAGAGGCGTGGTCGGCCGTGGCGAGCTCGGCATTGTGGTGCGTCGTGGACGGGCAGGAGCAGAGGCGAGGTGGTGCTTGTCGAGGTCGGCGCCGCGGAGGCCGATGCTCGGGGAAGAGACGAGGACGCGTGGTGCTGTGGCGCGGCTGGAGGTCGGTGCGGTCGCCGGCTCGATGCTGAAGGAGGTGAGGTCGACGTCGCGGCGGATGGAGGCCCGGAACGCCGGTGCAAGGTAGGAGCTCGGCGGTTCGGTGTGGAGGCGCAGGAGTAGAGGCGAGGCCGCAGGAGAGCACGACGTCGCAGAGGAGGCGTCCGTAGCGGTGTCGATGCATGGCTGCAGCTGCGATGTCGTGGCGCTCGTCGGCGTTGTGGTGGTCGTCACGGAGGTCGTCGCGGTGGTCGAAGTTCCGGTGCGCGGCTACGACGGCGTCTCAGGCTTCGGCGCTTCACCGCAGCTGCTGCGTGGCAGGAGGAAGGCGCTTGGGCGGTTGGCCGAGGGAAGGGGGAAGAGGAGAGCGGAGGGCGGCGGCGCTGTTGTTGGGGAAGTGGAGAGCGAGAGTGGGCGCGGCTCTGTGCAGGCAGAGAGAAAAGGGGGCGCGCGGGGGCGACGTCGTGGGCGGGGGCGCGCGCGTGGACGTAGGGAGAGGGGCGCGGTTGGTGCGGCATCGCGGGTGCGCGCGCGGAGAGCAGCCCCAGAGCGGCGGCGGCTTGCAAGGGGCTAGCGGCGTGCACCCGTTCTAGGGTTTGGGGGCACCAGCGCCCGTGTCCTGGGCCGGATGGGCCGAGCGCGGGGCACGCTGGGCCGTGCGGCTTGAGCAGGCCAAGGGAGGGGGCGCGCGGGTGCGTCAGGTAGCGGACCTGGGAGAGGGAGAAGTGCAGGTGGGGAGTGAGCAGGCCTGGGCGCTGCACAGGCCGGCGAGCAGGGAAAAAAAATGGAGGAAGGAGGGAGAGAGTTGTGGCCCAAATAAAGGAAGAAAGATTTCCTAATTTTGCTAAGGGAAAAGGAGGGGGATTTAAATAGGAGGTTGGGGATCTTTGAGAGACTCGAGATAATCCGAAGGAAAATTAATGAGGTTGCTACGGGTTGTGCTCTCCAACATAAGACTTAAGTTGTAAAAAGAATTTCGGCAAACTTCTACAAGCAACTCTATATGCATGCAACAATTTATTTATAAATTGTTTCCGGTTTGGCTAGTAACTACATGCTCCACATAATCACAGAAAAATTTTAAAAAGTCTGAATTTTTGGGTTGTTACAGGCCTCAAAACCGGGGGTTGCTGGAAAAGGCTGGTTTCCCGGTTTGGGCCACAAAACCGGGGGTGCAGAGCAAGGGCGGCACGTGGCGGCAATCGGAAGGTTGCGTGGAGGCAACGCGGATGACTTGTGCGGGCGTGGCCGTCGGATCTACCTACCACCCGAGTTGGTCCAGAATAACCCTAGGGTTTAGCTGGTTCACTCTATAATTAGTTTAGAGAGGTGTAGAGTAGGAAATAAACTTAGTCTAGAATAGGATAAGTAGTCAGGGGAGACACCCTCCTCCCCTATCTCAGTTTTAGCCATCTCATTTGCTTCCTGCACTTAGGGTTTCCTGCTCTCCCATCCCCTGCTGTAGCTGAGATCCGCAGAGAGAGACTTGAACTCTGTGTACTGTTGATTTTGAGGAAAGGAGGCCGTAACCTCCTTGTCGTAGCGTGTGTTTGCGCTTCGGCTTGCAGATCGTGGTTTTGATTCGCGTTTTGTTCGTGTTCTTCGCGAAATCCTTTTTGCCCCATGATTTCCCGTCACTTGATCTCTTTGCTCGGTTCATCTTTTGCAAATCCATTTGAACCAAGTTGTTCTAGATTGTGAGGCACTTCTTTCCACCGAAGGAATTAACCTCTAACCTCACGGTCTAGGAGATCGATCGATTCTTAGTTTCGGGTCAAGTTTTCTTCCCTCCCCCGAAATTCTTCGATTCACCGATTTGGAGATAGGTTCGAGCCATGATCTATTAGAGATAGCTCACTATTATCCTTGTGACTCATCTCACCAAGTTTCATCCCTAGAGGATTCGTTTTGGGTGAGATCTAGTCGAATCGGTGGATGAACAGGTGTTTTTCGGGGTGACCGGACGCATGCTCGTGATGACTGGACGCACCAGTCGAGCGTCCGGTGGTTGAACGCTCTGCGCGAAAGTCATTTTTGATCAACCGGACGCTGGGTCTTGGAGACAGACCGGACGCGCTGTTTTTACTGTTCACCTGCGTTTTTACCTTCGACCGGACGCACAGTGCACTGACCGGACGCTCGGCTCTAGTGAGTCCGGTTAGGAACAAGGAGGTCCGAAATCGCATTTCGTGTGACCGGACGCGTCCGGTCCCTGCTGACCGGACGCTGGCCAGAGTCCGGTCGTGTCTGTTTTGAGCTGTTTCGTTCGCAGCTTGCCCGTCCGTTGTCGGATCTGATTTCCGTCTTCTGCGTTGGCTTTCTAGAGTTGCATAGTATCCCGCTGTGCTTCTCGGAAGCATCCACCCTACATCTAGGGTCATGGATACTAGCAATCTCCTGGATTTGCTTCTGGGGTTGATTCTTGGGACAGTGGTTACTAGTTTCTGAAAGGAAAATTTGTAGCTCCCATTCACCCCCCCTCTGGTCGCTTTCGGGTAGCTTCTCGGTCCTTCAGTTTGATTTTCTGTCTATTCATGCTAAGTGCTATTTTAGTGGTGAACTCCTTTTTAAATGGCTTAAAACTGCTCATATGCTTAATTATTCATATTCCGAATTCATTTGATCAGTTTGAGCCTTTGCTAGCATTTGTGTTGATTGCTACACTTTCAGGGCAGCACCCTTATGAGCATCCTTTCATTCTGATTGCTATACACTTGAAGCTGTTGCATTGTGCATTTCATGCATTTTTAGCTTAGTATACATACTCCCAGCTCTGATACACTTCTTGGTTACCTTCAATTGGTATTACCCCCATATGCTTTTGGTTGATGACTTGTTTTTTGTTTGTGTCAATTTTGTGAAAAATGTTAAAACCCCCCAGCATGTTCCCTTTTGTCAAGGGGGAGAAGCTGTTTGCAAGGGGGAGTTTGTGTGTTGGCACAAAGGGGAGATTCATGCATTTTGGAGAGAGCTTGGAGATAGGGGGAGTTTAGCTCTTTTGGTTTCTTCTTCAATTGCTATCTTCAAATTGGTATAGCTTTTTATGTGTTCCAATTGGTATCCATCTTTTGGTATGGAATGCAATTGGTGTCATGAGCTTTGCATAGTCTTTTTGTATAGGCTTGCTTTCAGGGGGAGCCGCTTTTGTCTCGCTGCTTCTCCGTGTACTCCGAGTGATTGTGCTCCTTTTGACCTTGAGCCTTTTCATTGGGCTTTTTCAATTGGTGCGGAGCATGTTTGGCCGTAAGGCATTGGTATCGAGCCTGCTAGTTGTGTTGAGCTGCTTTGCCTCTATCCTGAGGGACTAGCAATTTCTGCTTGGTATTGTTGATTGGTTTGGAGCCTTCAGCTAGTTGTGTCGAGCCACTTTGCCTCTGTCTTGAGGAACTAGCTGTTTTCACCAATTTGTGGCTGTTTTTGATTGGTATCAAATCTTCTGCTAGTTGTGTTGAGCCTCTGTGCCTCTATCTTGAGGGACTAGCAGTTTTGCTTCTTATGCGCTGTTTCAGCCTCAATTGGTGTCGAGCCTTGAGCTAGCGGTGTTGAGCCCCTTTTGTCTCTTCTTGAGGACTAGCTCATTTTTGACTTGGTTGCGTCGAGCCGTTGCCCATGTCTTTGGGAACCAAGTCTTTTGCTCTATGTGATCGAGTTTTGCTCTTTGTTGAGTTGTTGCTCCGATCCCTTGCTTGGTTGCGTTGAGCCGTTGCCCATGTCTTTGGGGACCAAGTTTTCGGCGTTGGTATCTCAAACCATCTCTTGTGCCTAGTTTGTGTCAATTCAATCATCAAGGGGGAGAATTTTAGTGGTTTCTTTTGGTTCCTTTTGTGATGATTGTTTGACAATTATATTTGAGATTGGTTTTCGAGTGCCTTTTTGGGATTCATGAAACTCTTGTGTTCTCTTGACTCTTCGGTTGTGTGGAGGCTTTGCCCGCTTTTCCCATTTCTTTTGGGACCGAGAGCTTTTATTTGGAGTTTTCATGATCCTTCCTCTCTCAAGTGGCCTTGTGTTTGCTTTTACCTGGCTTTTGGGCACTTGAGTGAGACTTGCCTTCAAACCCTTCCTTTTTGGTTTTATTGTTAGTCAATGCATTCATCAAGGGGGAGATTGAGAACATATATGATGAATGATTGACTTTGATGAGGAAGGTTTGAGGTTTTTACCCGGTTGAGTCTATATATCGCTATGCGCTTAATGTTTATGACTAACCGGTGGTGTGAGTTGTGTTGTGTTTATGTGTTGGTGTGCGTGTGCGACATGTGTCTCTTGGCTGTGTTGATGTGCAAGTGTGGAGCTCGGATACAGTGGTCTATGGCGAGGTGAAGGTCAAGTAGAGACGTGCCGTGCCGACGGATCGGGAGCGGTGAAGGATGGGCGTGCCGTGCGGCGGACGTGCCATGCCGTTCACCCAGAGCGATGAAGGGCGGACGTGAGGCTTGGACTGACGGACCAGAGGCCGAAGGACCAGCTGTGGTAGCTGGCACGTGGCATCGGCAATCAGGAGCACATGGGGATGTGCGGTGCATCGGCCGAGTCGGGAGGAAGGCGCTGGAGTCATGTCGCTTGGCGGGAGGTCGGACACGGGCTTGCGTGCGGCGCAAGTGCCATCGGCCAAGTCAAGAAGGAAGGCGAAGGCGTTGTGCCTGGCGTGGAGGCTGGACATGCATCGGCATCGGTGCCGGTGGTCGGGTTGTGCGAACCACATCCCGTCTACGGTGCGGGTTCGGTAGCTGAGCCTCAAAAAGCTACCATCGACGGTTTCTAGGTTTGGGCCTCAAAACCTGGGTGGCCGGTTTCCGAGTTTGGGCCTCAAAACTCGGGGTGGATGGTTTACCGGTTTGGGCCTCAAAACCGGGGTTGGTCTGAAAGGATGGTCGATGCGTGGCGGCACCGAGAGGCTTGCGTTGCGACGAAGCTATCGGTGAGAAGGCGCGGCGGTCGACGGTGGCGGCACGTGGCGGCATCAGGAAGGTCGCGTCAAGGCGAAGCTACCGGATGTGCGGGCGTGGCTGTCGGATGAAAACTGCTAGGGTCGGACAGTTTTACCCCTGGGGGTATTTGGGTTGAGTGCTTCATGTGTGGGCGTTTTGGTCTTCGGACGTGCGCCTATATATATGTGAAGGGGCTGCTAGGGCAGCCATCCTTGGGGGTGTCACTCTCATTTTGTTTAGGTGAGAGGAGGCTAGGGTGAGAGGAGAGACCGTCTCTTGTTCTTGACCTTTTCGCCATCCGCGTTTTGTACTGCGAGGAGTGGCTTGTAACCCAACACAGAGTGCTACACAATTCATCATCTAGTAGCAATCCAAGGATCAATTTCTCCCCTCCTCTTTGTTGGCTGAAATTTGGATCGAATCGCGTTTTTGTTCTTCGCGTTTTGGTTTTTCCCCTCCCGGGGATTTGCCTCATTCTCCCTCTCCGTGCGACAATTTGAGATTCCGTTTGAATTAGATTGTTCTATGTCGTGAGCTCCTTCTTTCCACCGAAGGATTTCTTCTCTAACCTCACGAGCTCGTAGATCAGGTCAAAATTGCGTTCGTTCTTCATTCTTCCCCCTTTTCTAGTGTTCTTCAGATTTCTCATGGATTAGTTGGATTGAAGCGATGATATCCTAGGATTAGCTTCCTAACACGTAGAAGAACACTTGGGAGAAGTTTGGTTGCAGCCCCATTCGATTTGGTTGAGTTCCAATCGAATTTGAGTTTGATACGGGCTATTTTTAGCCTTTCTGGGCATTCCCGGACTGTCCGGGACTTATCCCCGGACTGTCCGAGGGTCGGGGCTGTTCACGGGTAGCGAGTTCGCAGTTTTCATTTTTTAACGGCGGACTGTCTGGGACTCATTCCCGGACTGTCCGGGGTTCAATAGCGGACAGTCCGGGGTTCAATAGCGGACAGTCCGCGGTTCACTAGCGGACAGTCCGCGACTGCACAGTTTTGCTGATTTCGTCCGTATCTTTTGCATACGAGCTCCGATTTGTGATCCGTTTGTTGCGTTGGTTTCCTATCTTCTTAAGGATCATTCCAAAGTACTTTTGCCACCATTGGTCAAAGTATTTTTGGTCGGACACTTCCTTCTTCTCCATAGGAGTTAAGTGTTCCGCTTTCGGAGTTTCGTTTGTTTTTGCGGCCGTATCTTTTGCGTTCGAGCTCCGATTTGAGATCCGTCTATTGTGTTAGTTTCCTAACTTCATAAGGATCTTGCCAAGGTGCTTTTGCTACTAGTTGGCCTAAGTAGTTTTGCTCGAACACTTTCCTCTTCTCCATAGGAGTGGGGTGTTCCGTTATCGGAGGTTCGATTGTTCTAGGAGCTTGCTTGTGCAGTTTTTGCCCCGTTGCTTTGGCGCTTCTTTTTGGGGGTTCTTCGGTAGTTCCGCTATACCTCTAGGACATCTCCTAGGGTATCCACCTATTCATATGCCGTGAACTCACCGGTTATTTGAGTCTTCGCTTTTGGGGTGATTTTCTGCGACAAGGGCCATCATTTCTCGAGAAGAAAATTCAGGCTCCCATTCACCCCCCCTCTGGTCGCCAATTCGGTCCTTCAGGGCCTTGCCCCTTCCACCCAAAGAGTGGACATCCGGCAAGGCATTGTCGACAGCTCAAGGAGCGAGGCTTGAACCCCGACTTCAACAAGAACAAAAAAGACAAAGGCAAGAAGATGGCTGAGGACCCTCCACAAGACGATGACGGTTTCCAACACCCCAAAGGTGCCATCAATGTCATCTTCGGAGGTGTGACCACCAGCGATAGTAAGAGGCTCCAAAAGCTTTCTCTGCGGGAAATCATGTCAACCGAACCAGCAACGCCTAAGTACCTTGACTGGTCCGAGCACTCGATCAGTTTTTCCAGGGCCGACCAATGGACTAGTGTCTCCAACGCAGGACACTACCCGCTAGTACTGGATCCAACGGTCGCAGGCTATACGCCTGGCAGGGTACTCATTGATGGTGGAGCAGGACTCAACGTCATATTTGCAAGCACCCTGAGGAAGATGAACCTGGATCTTGCAACTCAGCTCACCCCATCAATTGTTCCTTTCTATGGCATAGTACCCGGAAAAGCAACTGTACCACTCGGAAGAATCATACTACCTGTTACTTTTGGAACTCCGGCCAACTACAGAACGGAGTACATCAGTTTCGAGGTAGCGGACTTCGAGTCATCCTATCACGCCATATTTGGGCGCCCTGCCATTGCCAAGTTCATGGCAGTACCCCACTACCCGTATCTCTTATTGAAGATGTCGGGTCCTAAAGGAATCTTAACCTTCAGAGGCGACTTGAAGCGCTCATTCGATTGTGACACAGAGGCTGTCCAAATCGCTGAAAAAGCTCAACTCACCCTAAAAGTACAAGAACTCGCTCAGATGGTGCATAATGCCAAGCCTGGAGATTCAGAGATCCCAACTAAGAAGGCAGGTACTATCCAACCATCAGCAGAAGTCTCCACAAAAGCTATTGACCTGGAAACCGGTGATCCCTCCAAGACAGCGGTTATCAGTGCTCACTTATCTGAAGAATAGGAACTCGCACTCACCAAGTTCCTTAGAGTAAACAAAGATATATTTGCTTGGAAACCAACAGACATGCCTGGGGTCCCAAGGAACTTGGCTGAGCACAAACTAGAGTTAAAGGAAGGCTCAAGACCTATCAAACAGAGGCTACGACGATTCTCACCAGAGAAGAAGGAAGCAATCAAGAAGGAAATAGCCAAACTACTCGCGGCCGGGTTCATCAGAGAAATCCTGCACCCCGAGTGGTTAGCTAATCCAGTACTAGTCAAAAAGAAGAACTATGCCGAGTGGCGCATGTGCGTAGACTATACGGACCTCAACAGGCACTGTCCAAAGGATCCTTTCCGATTACCAAGGATAGACCAAATAGTTGATGCCACCGCAGGTTCCGCTTTACTCTCTTTTCTGGATTGTTATTCTGGGTATCATCAAATTGCCCTCAAGGAAGAAGATCAACCCAAGACATCGTTCATCACTCCCTTCGGAGCATATTGCTACAAAACCATGTCCTTCGGATTGAAGAACGCGGGGGCTACTTATCAACGTGCCATCCAAGACTGTTTGGGTGATCAAATTGGCCGCAATGCAGAAGCCTATGTTGATGATGTCGTCATAAAAACAAAGGACCCGACTACCCGGATCTCAGACCTAGAGGAGACTTTCAACCGATTACGCGCGTATCAATGGAGGCTAAATCCAACTAAATGCGTCTTCGGGGTACCCTCCGGCCAGCTACTCGGGTTCCTTGTTAGCCATCGAGGCATCGAGGCTAGTCAGAAGCAAATCTCAGCCATCATCAACATGAAGCCACCTGCATCAGTCAGAGACGTCCAGAAGCTAACCGGGTGCATGGCTGCACTAAACCGGTTCATCTCACGCTTAGGAGAAAAGGGACTACCTTTCTTCAAGTTGCTCAAGGCTGACGACAAGTTTCAGTGGACAGAGGAAGCGGACAAAGCTTTTGAACAGCTTAAAGGCTACCTCACCAATTCCCTGATACTAATACCACCAAAGCCAAAGGAACCAATGCTGTTGTACATTGCTGCTACCACACACATCGTAAGCACAACAATCGTGGTGGAGCGCAAGGACGACAAGCATATTTACAATACCCAACAACCAGTTTACTACATCAGCGAGGTACTTTCTGACTCCAAAGCCAGATACCCACAAGTGCAGAAACTGTTATATGCCCTGCTCATATCCTCGAGGAAGCTGCGGCACTACTTCGACGCACATGAGATCACGGTAGTTACGGATTTTCCTTTAGGAGAAATCCTTTACAATCGTGATGCTACCGGCAGAATTTCTAAGTGGGCAGTTGAACTCGGCGCACTCAACATCAAATTCACCCCAAGGAAGGCCATCAAGTCGCAAGCTTTAGCTGATTTCGACGCCGAGTGGACAGAGATACAGCAGCCTCAAGACAGCGCTACTCTTGATCACTGGAAGATGTACTTTGATGGGTCCTTAAAACTCTGGGGAGCAGGAGCCGGAGTCCTTCTGGTATCACCTGCGGGAGAACAGCTCAAGTATGTTCTGCAAATATTGTGGTCGGCTACCAACAATGAAGCAGAATACGAAGCATTACTCCACGGACTCAAACTAGCAATTACTCTGGGCATCAAGCGACTACTAGTCTACGGCGATTCCTCTGTGGTCATTCACCAAGTTAATAAAGACTGGGACTGCACCAAGGAGACAATGAACGCCTACTGCGCAGAAGTTCGCAAGCTAGAAAAGCACTTTGCTAGGCTAGAACTCATACACATTACCCGGGACCTCAATGTAGCAGCAGATATCCTCGCTAAGTTGGGTTCCGATAGAGCACAAGTTCCCAGCGGTACTTTTGTACATGAGTTATCCAAGCCATCAATCCAAGAAAGGGAAGACTTCGAGTCCGTACCTTCCAACCAGGTTCTATCCCTATCACCTAACTGGACCCAAGTATTCATTGACTACTTCAAAGAGCATAAACTCCCAAGTGACAAGACTGAAGCAGAGCAAGTCACCAGGCGTAGCAAGAATTATGTTCGAGTCGGGGATAAGCTATACAGACGTGGCGCTTCATCAGGAGTCTTCCTCAAGTGTATTACACCAGAAGAAGGTAGAGAAATCTTGAATGAAGTCCACTCTGGATGCTGTGGCAATCACGCAGCCTCAAGGACACTAGTCGGAAAGATCTTCAGGTCAGGATATTACTGGCCTTCAGCCTTTAAAGATGCAGAAGACTTAGTCTGCCGCTGTCAGTCATGCCAATTCTTCGCCAAGCAACAGCATGTACCTGCGCATGAGCTAATTTGTATTCCTCCGTCGTGGCCCTTCTCGTGTTGGGGATTTGATATGGTAGGTCCCCTCAAGCGCGCTCCAGGCGGATTTGAGTACTTATACGTCACAATCGACAAGTTCACAAAGTGGATTGAGTACATGCCTCTGGTTAAGTTCAACGCATCCAAGTCAGTGCAATTTATGCAGAGCATCTTCCATCGCTTTGGAATGCCGCACAGAATCATCACTGACCTTGGGTCCCCCTTCACGGCAATTGAATTCAAGACATGGGCTAGTGATTGCGGCATCAAGATAGACTATGCCTCAGTAGCCCACCCACAGTCTAACGGCCAAGTAGAACGAGCCAACGCCTTGATCCTTGCAGGTTTGAAGCCAAGACTTTTCGACCTACTAAAGGATCACGGCGACAAGTGGGTTGAAGAATTGCCAAAGGTAGTCTGGGGGCTACGAACACAACGCAGTCGGGCAACAGGCCACACTCCTTTCTTCTTGGTATATGGCACTGAAGCAATCCTCCCGGCTGACTTAATCTAGAAATCCCCACGGATAGAGCAGTACAACGAAGGAGAAGCCGATGATAGCAGGCGGATAGAAATCGACAGCATCGAGGAAGCCAGACTAACCGCATTGTTTCAATCTGCAAGATACCTTCAAGGGATGAGGCGCTACTACGATAAAAACGTCCACCACCGTACTTTTCAAGTGGGAGACATGGTACTGAAAAAGATACAGAACACTACAGGACGCCACAAGCTCATGAGTCCATGGGAGGGTCCTTATATTGTATCCAAAGTAACAAGACCCAGGTCATTTGAGCTAGTCACTGAAGATGGATCTCCACTGCCAAATTCATGGAATATAGAGCATTTGAAGAAATTCCATACTTAAGGACCACGCTACAAACTAGACCCAAGGCAATTGTAATCACTAGTCGGATATTAATAAAGTTTGAAGTTCATTAGAAACTTTGCAATTTATCCAGACTTTATTTGACTTTTTAGTCATCTACCAAGTCTCTGCAGAGGCAGGATTCTACCTCCGAATAGTACTAACTACTCGGATAGATTGGTTTAGTGGAAACCAAACTCGAGTTACGAGCTCCGAGCTCAATACAACTCACATGATAGTACGGCCTAATCACCCGGCTATCAGCCTATAGTAAATACGGAATCCACTATAGTGGAGACTGGTTTCTATAAGGCGTAACAAGACGGGATAAGTACCCACCTTGTTACACAAACCTTTGGACAGAGGTCCAACCACCTTCGCACTCAAGCTGCGATCCTCAAGAGGATACGATCCACCCAGAAGGAATCTACACAATGATCCTTCTAGAGGTGTCTGATCGGAATTATCCCTTGAAAAAGGGTACTAAAAGTAGTACTCGGGCAAGACTAAGTTCTCTACAAATAAAGTCAGAGAAACGAAGTCACACGACCCACACCTAATGTGCTAGAGAGCACTCGGATAGACTCGTCTAGTCAGACGCCTGGTCATACATCCACAATAACGCAAATACAACCCATTGCCAAGTACTGACTTGTCGCAATTTGGAGTTGGACTCATATAAAACTCAAGAGAATCAAAAGTCATATATATTTTTGATTACTTATAAAATTGTTTACAGGAGATTACAGGGAAGCGCCCAACAGAGCAAGGAGTCTACTATACAAGTTCTAAGATTTGCGAGTACTCCTCTGCCGTGGCCTTCACCTCCTCCTGCATCGCCGCATGGTCTTCATCACTCTTACCCTCAGGGAGGGTCATCAGAGCACCGAGATCAAATGACGGCATGTGCAGACGAAGGGTAGCCATCAAGCCTTGGACGATGGAGAGTGACATATCCTTGATGTACTGAGCCAGCCGCTTTGGGGCAGCTTTGGCTCGGTCGATCAAGGACTCCTCGACTCCTTCAGGCGCCGGTATCATCCTAATCAGAGGCTCCACGGCTCGCTCCAACTCCCGTGTAGACTTCAAGGCCTGCAGGAGATCCCGGTCAGCACCCTCACGCATCAATTTGGCTTCTTCAAGAGTACTTTGCGCATTAGCAAATACCTCTTCAAGCTCCGCCTCCTTGCGGTTGAAGGCGTTCTGCCATCCTGAAGCCTTATTATTTGCCTCTGCACAAGTTCAAATCAATACCATAAGGATAGATTACTTCTATAGACAAAGCTTAAGTACTCGGATTTCATGAGTACCTTCCAGCTGTTTCTTGGCAGACTTCTTCAGATCCTTGACCTTCTGCTCAGAGGAGGCGGCTTGGGCGATCAGCCGTACCTCCCGGTCATTGGCGGCATCCCGCTCGGCCACCACAGTCTGAAGATTACCCTAGAGCTCATTGATCTTGTCATGAAGCACCCGGGTAGCGAGCTGTTGCCGGATTTGATCTTCGGCGATATACTCCTTGAGCTGCTTGACCTCACGAGCCATCTCCCGGCGGATCCGGGTGACCTGGTCCCGGACCTTGAAGTCAAAGGCCTGCAAAGACAAGCACAATATTAGTACTCGGCTGACTCTATACAGTACTAACAAAGGGTTGGGATTCTTACCTCAACAAATTGCTGAAGCGCATCAAATGGCGACCTCAATTGGTCACTCAGCTCCTTCAATCGGGCAAGGTCCTGGTCGTACCCGAAGACATCCATAGTCGCGCCTTGGCGAGAGGACTCGGGCGCATCCTGGGAACCTCCCTCTTGGCGACACGACGACTCCGCCTGGATATGAGCCACAACCATCTCAAGAGTTGGTTCATGTGGGTGTCGAGTTCGGAAAAACCAGTCACTCCAAGTGCGATCAAACTCCAATTGTGCCGGAGAGCGGAAGATAGAGTATGGCCAACCAACCTGAGGCAGTGGAAGAGCATTGGCGTCAGGAACGGCGTCAGGAGCCGCAACGGACCTCGCTGCAAGTGGAGAAGACTCAGGCAGCACATCTACCTGGCTGAAGGTAGGTAGCGCCTCGAAGTCATCCCTGGCTGGAGTCTCCGACTCCTCCGCTGCGGTAGGCTCCGGCACAGCACTGGCGGACGCAGCAGCCGGCTTTGCTTTCCTGAAATACAGATGAATATCAGTCTTAATGCAAGCAGTCTACGCTTTTCAATAGAAGTACAAAGGCGTGACTTACCTTGTCAGCTTCAAAGTTTTCGGTAACTTCAGAAGCAGTGTCGAATCCAAAGACTCTTCAGCAGCTTTGCTCCCGGAAGCACTCTGCTCAGCACCAGTACCTAGTACACAATCGCATATGACATTAGTGATCAACCAAAAAAGGATAAGAACTACAAAAGTACTCGGGTTTTCCCTTACCAGGATTACCCCGCTTGTAGTATTTATCGCACAACTCTTGTGGTAAAGAAATTTTGCGACAAGCACGGCGATTACCGGTGCAAGCCTTCTTCTGGATGGGCCCTCCGGCGTCTAGATGTGGCGTCGGCGACCTCTTCCGGCTACTCTCTGCCTCAGGGTCTACGATCATGATATCAGAATCCGTGGACTCAGAATCAAGCCAGTCTAGATTAACAGAAGAGCTCTGTTTACTTGGCAGGTCCTCAACCCGGATGGGTCCTCCCAGTACTATGCCTCCGCCTTCTTCAGCTGCTGGCGGCTGAGGAGGGCCAATGTTATTCTCCCGCCCTTGCCCCTATCAACGAAGAAGTACACTTTCAAGTCAAAAGGACTCCTACAGAGAGGACTAGTGACTAAATAGGTTCAGATACTAACCGGAGGAGGAGCATTAATGGCGGAAAAGGTCGTCATCACTGGAGCCAGTCATTCACGGCTCTTAAGTAGCCGGTTCACCCTCCATAGGACCTCGGCATCTGCCAACTGATCAACAGCATGACGACTCGGGTCGTTCACTCCTAAGAATTCGAACCCAAAGTTCGCTCGCTGCTGAAGAGGATGGATGCGCCGGGCGATAAAATCCTGGACGATGTTGTACCCGGACAACCCAGTACTCTTTAAGGCTCCTATCATCATTAAGAGAAGTTGAATAGTGTCGAGCTCTTCATCCGACACCTTCTCCTTCCACTCGTGCCACTTCTGTGGCGGCCATCCATCATGACGGCGTAGAGCTGGGGGTGGATTTCCCATATAGAACCACCCGGAAGCCCAGTTCTTTACAGTATCTGACAACTCTACTGTCACATACTGGTTGGCTACTTCCTGCCTAACTTGGAGACTAGCTCCTCCGACTACTTCGATCTTAGTATCATTGGGCTGACACTTAAACCAGAAAAAGTAGCGGAAGAGAGTGAAGTTGGGGCAGATGCCCAGAAAAGCCTCACAAAGGTGGACGAAAATAGAGATGTGGAGAACTGCATTAGGAGTAATATGGTTCAAAGTCAAACCATAATGGTGCAGTAGTCCGCGGAAGAAATCCGACGCCAGCAGCCCCAATCCCCGCTCCACCATTGCTTTGAACATGACAATCTCCGTGGTGTTGGGAGCGGGAGCCCGGTGGTCGACTGGCACCCTCCATCCATCAAGTGCTTGTGCCCGCAGATAGCCTTGCTGTGCGAGGAAGGCCAACTCCGCTTCAATGGTGTCCGGCTGCTTCCACGCCAAAACATCCGTCGGTGGGTCTGGATGCCGAGGCCTTCCGGTAATGGTGATCTTGGATTTGGGTTGTTTCTTGGGACCCATGCTAATGACGAGGGATTTCTTGCGCATCAACTAGCAAATGGCTAAAGGATTGGTGGATTGAAAGCAAGAACTTGATGAAAGCGTGAGGAAAGCAAGACCCGGCGGTGGCTTATTATAGATCTGTCCTGGTAACCGTTCGACTTTTTCACTGACGGCGTGACGGCAACGTTACAAACCCTAACGGAGGGCAACACGTGTCAAACGACGTCAGGACCAAGAGCAGAAGCGGTACACAGACAAGATTCTCCAAATACGCAACACACATAGTACTCGGATAAAAGGACAGAGGACTCGAAAATCATTCCAAGTACCCGGATTCTTATTATCACTACTCGGAATTACAACAGAAGTATATCGAAGCATCCTGAGATACAACAACTTTCAATAGACAACGAATCAAGGTGTAAAACGCTACTCTAGTGAATTCAAGGCACATAGCCTTAGTGCCTAATGCACCAAGGGCAGGGTTCAGTGAGACGCAGTAAAGCAGACACAGAACCTTGGGTAGACACGAGCCTTTTCAGTGCATCCCAAGGTGGGTCTCAGGCGCGCCCCAATGCTCAAGGAACTCTGGGCAAGACCATCACCCTCGCCGCCCTATTGACAACCTGTGACTACAAGGTTATTCACCAGTGGTAGTCACAAGAGTTCTTCTAGGCGCCGCTCTGTACTCCTCTGCTCGCGACCACTTGGAAACCACCCTATTGGGAGGGTCCCTTCACAAGAGTTCTTCTGGGCACTTCATCTATTCTATAGAAGGATGAAACTCGGGGGCTCGCCCATCTCTGCTATTACTACTATACCGCTCATGGGGCTAAAGCAAGTTCTACACACCAGTGGATATGAGTTTCTTTGCTTCCCAGGTAGGGTATTTATAGGCAGTTTCTCTTGGTCTATGGACATGGTTCACTAACAAGAAGTGACTGCTGGAGCAATAATTCACCTAAGTCACTGTGGCGCTTGTGAAGCTCAGTATGAGTAACAGGATTGATTCCCACGTGCCACAAACGACAAAGTTTACGGTTGCAGAAAGCGACAAGAGGTCATTACTGCGTATAGTTGAAATAGTCACCAGTCAATTATTGTCGACCTTGGGTAATATTTATCCAGTGGGGGGTGATACAGGATGTTTGTTGAAAACATTACCCACCTGAAGCTGGACATTTATTAATCGATGGTTTAAACAATGAATTGGTGACATAATCCGACTCCTTCAGACCTTAAATGGACTACCCGATTATTTGATTCTACAGATCCTAAGGACCGACTACTATAGTACTCGGAGCTTAGGCTCGGGGGCTGCAGGGTACTATCCATTAAGGAAATGTTTTTTCTTATTTCAAGGATAACTTGGAAAAGGATCAACAGACCCTCAAAGTTATTATAAATAACAAGAGGCTCGGGGGCTACACCCTATGGGTGCGCTTTCTATAACAAGCGCACGCCATAAGATTTTCTTTGAGTTTCAAAGCACTTCAGGATTTCTCAAGACATTACTCAGAGATTCTCAAGGAGAAGCCGGAAGATAACGTCGTGAAGAAATGATGAAGAGCTCGGGGGCTTGACGGACCAGGATGTCAGAGATATCATCCGAAGATGATTACTCCGACTAATCCCGGACGGCGCAGGAGATCCAAAGACTTGTTACGTAATGTACTTGTATTAGGACTCCGATTTGTAACTTAGCCGAGTTGTATAGGGAAGTCTTGTAAATAGAATAGGACTCTTCCTATGTAACCGGCTAGGACTCGGACTGAGCCATGGATCACCCGGATATATAAGGGGAGCCAGGTATAGGTCCTAGACAACTCAACTCTCAATTATAATCATACACAAGGCACACGCCGCACTGGACGTAGGGTATTACGCTATTCAGCGGCCTGAACCAGTATAAATCGTTGTCTCTGTGTAATCGCCGGGTCCTACGAACACCGATCCCCACCGAACAAATAGTCCTGAGTAATCTCAAGACTAGTTGCCGGTTACTAAACACCGACAGCGGGGTGGAGAACATGCGCTCGATGGAACTTGATCTTTTAGTTGTGATCAAGTTTTGATGGTTCTCTGCATCCCGCTTAGATTTGCCTCCAAAGAGGTTAGTATATCTTGGTGAGCTTTCTTATATACTCATACCTTTTACATCCATGTTTGATGTCTTGTGGTATGAGATGGATCATCATGTGCTCACGTGTATAGTTCACACATGTACATTTTTCTTTTGTAACATGTTTTGCTTTAGTCTAGCATGTGCTATCCTGTATATCATGTCATGCTAGCTTTATGTATAGCTTTTGTGGATTATCCACTTTTCATGATAGTTTGTGATCCTCATGAACATTATGCCATGCTTTACCATACTTCTCCATGTGCTTGATTTGTAGTGGTATGATGTTCATTAGGTGTCACTTTTCAGGTGCTAGTTTTGTTAGCTAGATGTATCCTGTTGATATGATTAGTTTGAGCACTAGTCTTTTCCGCAATTTTATCATGTTACATGCTTTTGGATCTACTTCTATCATTATCTTGCATTGTAGCATGTGTTGAGGTTTAGATTGTGTTTGGGTTGATCATGTTTTTAGGTTGCATTTTGCTATATAGTGCTTTATCCTGTTGCATGGTAGTCTAGACTAGTTTGAGTTTAGATCTCCTTGCGGTATCATTCATAGGTAGATCTCTTTTTGTTGAGAGTTCACCTTATGCTTATTTGACTAACCGTTTTCGTGGAGACCTTGAGGTCACACTAGATGAGACAATGCCTTGTGTTTTCTTCTGCCTTTGAGTGTGCAGGAGAACAGGAGCCTGGAGAGAGCATTTTGGCTCATGGACCCGATCCCACTTCTTCCACGACATGGGGATTCCATTCGAGCAGCTCTCCAATGAGCACTAGCAGCACCTGGGCGAGCGACAGCATCAGGCGAGGGGGAGACGACTCTGGCGAGGCAGGCGCCCCGGAGTTCAGCAGTTTCTGGCGTCCCCTTGGGTATCACACCAGCAAGAGGTCATGTGCTTCAGGAGGTACGTCCGACACACTTCTGAGTTCGGATTTTTGCTCTCTCCTTCTTCGACCTCTTTTTGCTGTGTGGTCTTTCCGATGTGAATTTTGTTGGCTGTTCGCTTGAGCGTTTCTTAGCCCTTTTCTTGTGAGTCTGGTGTGTGTTTTCCTTTTAGTTTGGGAAGCATTTTGCTTGTTGTATCTTAGTTGGTCTTCTCTGATACCCTTTTGTTTTGGGTTTTCCTTTTTAGGCTAGTTTTGCTTAGTTTTTGATAGACTAGCTTTTGCATGCATTTCATTATGTACATCTTGCATTCTAGAGCTTCATGTATATAGCAATGAAAATGAGACTACGCTCTTTTTGGTATGCCCTGCTTATTCATGATGATGCTTGTAGCTTAGGCTCTTTTTGATCACTTGATACATGTTATGAGCTAAGCTATTTTTGCAAATGGTGAACCTAATTAATCAACTATGAAACCCTTAATTTGTTCACCATTGAGATTGGCAACTAGCATGGGTAGGATGTGTTGAGATCACTTGTGCTATCTTTTGTATGCTAGGTTGCTATGTCTCTTGCACTGAGTCATTCACTTGCTTGGATTGTTCATATGTACATTGTGCTTAAAATTTTGATCCAAATATTAGTGAAATGAAAAGATCGAGATGGGATTGCATGTGTCAGCACATCACGGTATCGAGACTGTTTCTCATTGCACATTTGAGTTAAACTTGAGCCGTGTAGTGTAAGACCGAAACCGGTGCTTTAAGCTTCTGATTGCTTTTCTTGCATAGGCTTAGCCCGGTTGAAAAGTTAGGCAATGACCATGCTTTCAACCTCTCGCAATCACATGCTTTTAATATGAACTTGTGTTAATACCGCTGCAAATTCCGATAAAAATTTGAAAAATAACACAAGTCTATGCTTCATTCTATTGCATGATGATTGAACTTTGCTAGGGGTAGTTCACCTTTTATACTTGAGTTAGCACTTGTTTGATTTCCTGTCTATTCATGCTAAGTGCTATTTTAGTGGTGAACTCCTTTTCAAATGGCTTAAAACTGCTCATATGCTTAATTGTTCATATTTCGTTTTCATTTGATCAGTTTGAGCCTTTGCTAGCATTTGTATTGATTGCTACACTTTCAGGGCAGCACCCTTATGAGCATCTTTTCATTCTGATTGCTATACACTTGAAGCTGTTGTATTGTGCATTTCATGCATTTTTAGCTTAGTGTAGATACCTCCAGCTCCGATACACTTCATGGTTACCTTCAATTGGTATCACTGCCCCCATATGCTTTTGATGATTTGTCTTGTGTTTGTGTCAATTTTGTGGAGAAATGTCAAAACCCCTCAGCATGTTCCCTTTTGTCAAGGGGGAGAAGCTGTTTGAAAGGGGGAGCTTGTGTGTTGGCACAAAGGGGAGAGTCATGCATCTTGGGGAGAGCTTGGAGATAGGGGGAGTTTAGCTCTTTTGGTTTCTTCACTCGGTATAGCTCTTTTATGTGTTTCAATTGGTATCCATCTTTTGGTATGGAATGCAATTGGTGTCATGAGCGTTGTTTCATAGCTTTTGTGTATAAGCTTGATTTCAGGGGGAGTCGCTTTTGTCTTGCTGCTTCTCCGCGTGCTCCGAGTGATTGTGCTCCTTTTGACCTTGAGCCTTTTCTTTGGGCTTTTTCAATTGGTGCGGAGCATGTTTGGCCGTAAGGCATTGGTATCGAGCCTGCTAGTCGTGTTGAGCCGTTTTGCCTCTATCCTGAGGGACTAGCAGTTTTTGCTTGGTATTTTTGATTGTTTTGGAGCCTTCAGCTAGTTGTGTCGAGCCACTTTTGCCTCTATCTTGAGGAACTAGTTGTTTTCACCAATTTGTGGTTGTATTTGATTGGTATCAAGTCTTCTGCTAGTTGTGTTGAGCCTCTTTGCCTCTATCTTGAGGGACTAGCAGTTTTGCTTCTTATGCGCTGTTTCAGCCGCAATTGGTGTCGAGCCTTGAGCTAGCGGTGTTGAGCCCCTTTTCTGCCTCTTCTTGAGGACTAGCTCATTTTTGACTTGGTTGTGTTGAACCGTTGCCCATGTCTTTGGGAACCAAGTCTTTTGCTCTATGTGATCGAGTTTTGCTCTTTGTTGAGTTGTTGCTCCGATCCCTTGCTTGGTTGTGTTGAGCCGTTGCCCATGTCTTTGGGGACCAAGTTTTTGGCTTTGGTATCTCAAACCATCTCTTGTGCCTAGTTTTTGTCAATTCAATCATCAAGGGGGAGAAATTTAGAAACCCAAGTGAATTAATCATCAAGGGGGAGAAATTGACCCAAGTGAATCCAAGTGGATAAGTACCATGGTTTCTTTTGTGATGACCTTGGTTTCTTTTGTGATGATTGTTTGACAATTTTATTTGAGATTGGTTTTCGAGTGCCTTTTGGGATTCATGAAACTCTTGTTTCTCTTGACTCTTCGGTTGTGCGAAGGCTTTGCCCGCTTTTCCCATTTCTTTCGGGACCGAGAGCTTTTATTTGGAGTTTTCATGAACCTTCCTCTCTCAAGTGGCCTTGTGTTGGCTTTTACCTGGCTTTTGGGCACTTAAGTGAGGCTTGCCTTCAAACCCTTCCTTTTTGTTCTTATTGTTAGTCAATGCATTCATCAAGGGGGAGATTGAGAATATATATGATGAATGATTGACTTTGATGAGGAAGGTTTGAGGTTTTTACCCGGTTTAGTCCATATCTTGCTATGTGCTTATTGCTTATGACTAACCGGTGGCGTTAGTTGTGTGGTGTTTTTGTGTTGGTGTGCGTGTGCGACATGTGTCTCTTGGCTGTGTTGATGTGCAGGTGTGGAGCTCGGAGACAGTGGTCTATGGCGAGGTGAAGGTCAAGTTGAGACGTGCCGTGCCGACGGATCGGGTGCGTTGAAGGATGGGCGTGTCGTGCGGCGGACGTGCCATGCCAAGGTACCGAGCGGTGAAGGGCGGACGTGAGGCTTGGACTGACGGACCAGGGGCCAGAGGACCAGCTGTGGTAGCTGGCACGTGGCATCGGCAAGCGAGAGCACATGGGGATGTGCGGTGCATCGGCCGAGTCGGGAGGAAGGTGCTGGAGTCGGGTCGCTTGGCGGGAGGTCGGACACGGGCTTGCATGCGGCGCAAGTGCCGTCGGCCGAGTCAAGAAGGAAGGCGAAGGCGTTGTGCCCAGCGTGGAGACTGGACATGCATCGGCATCGGTGCCGGTGGTCGAGGTGTGTGAACCACATCCCATCTATGGTGCGGGTTCGGTAGCTGAGCCTCAAAAAGCTACCATCTACGGTTTCCAGGTTTGGGCCTCCAAACCTGGGGTGGCTGGTTTCCGAGTTTGGGCCTCAAAACTCGGGGTGGACGGTTTCCAGGTTTGGGCCTCAAAACCTGGGCGTGCGGGTTTCCGAGTTTGGGCCTCAAAACTCAGGGTGGACGGTTTCCTGGTTTGGGCCTCAAAACCAGGGGTGGTCCGAAAGGTCGGTCGACGCGAGGCGGCACCGAGAGGCTTGCGCTGCAGCGAAGCTATCGGTAAGAAGGTGCGGCGGTCGACGATGGCGGCACGTGGCGGCATCAGCGAAGCTACCGGATGTGCGGGCGTGGCCGTTGTTGGCATTTCTTAACGTTATTACTAAGAATAGACCTTACGATCCATCCCTGGCAACAGCGCCAGAAATGCGCATCGACACTTACTAGCGTCGTCACTAAGAATGGACTTTGTAATCCATCCATGGCAACGGCGCCGGATATTGGCATAGAAATGGACCCAAAGATCTATTCCCAGCAACAGCGCTAGAAGTGTCTGTTCGATGTCTCTTAACAAGTTGCTTAGAATGGCACGTTTCCAGCAACAGTGTTAAGCATGCATCTATACGATAGTTCGTAGGTTTGGAGTTTAGGTCCGCAAGCGCACGGAATTATCGTGTAGCATTTCACCCGGAGATATACCGAGTATCGTGATTTATTGGTTCGCTCGAGGAAGGCTTTGTATGTATCAAGTTCTAGGATAAATATAGTACCAAATACCATGATAGCAATAATGGATCAATTGTCATAGCAGGTGATAAACAGTGATAATTTTGAATAGTGGAGAAACACAATCATGAGCACAGCAAGAGGGCAAAGAGTAAAATGAGACTAAAAGAATAAATGAATAAAAGAATAATTGAATAACCTAATAGAGCAGGCATGGTCTGGATACAGGTCATACACTGAACAAGTTAATCATGCAGTCATATGACATAGAACTAATCTCATGCTTCGGATGGTTCGGGAGATTATGCGAGTACTGGTCTGCTAGCAACCTCTCATAACAATTTAGACTCCTACACCCTAGCCGAACGTGGGGGAATGCCAAGGACGGACAGGGCTGTCACCACCTGCCGCCATCCCCACTACCGTGGACTAAGCCATGCAATTACCCGGCCTCTACATCCAAGCACCATGCTTGCATGCACAGAACCTACTCAGACTCCCCCGGGTCCCCGACCCTACGGATCGACAGGTAAGAAGCCTGAGCCTACTCAGCAGAGCATGATAAACCGCCACCCTTGTCAAGAGCTTATTTCTAATCATATAACAAGCATGAAACAATTAGACTAATGTTCTATGTGAGAATAATACAATACACACTTAGCTCTAGTTCATATAACACATCACTAACCCTAGGGCAGCAATAGATTATAAGAACTATACACTAGAATGTATATTATACTAATTCCACAAGAACTATTCCTAAGTTCATATACTAGCAACATGATATAAGACCTATGATCTAAGTCATATACCAAAGTACTAGAACAAGAACTATACTCTAGTTCATATGAAGAACTGTATCGAAAGAATGAGGATAGGGCTTTGGAGATCAGATCTTTCTTATTCATACCCAATATCTCTCCAAGGCGCCAAGCCCTCCTTGCTAGCTTTGCCTAACTCTCTCTCTAAGCACAAGAACAAAGAAGAACTAAGAAGAGGTAGTGCCCAAATGTGTAGCTCAAGAGTGGTTGTGTTCTACTTTGGCCTCCCCTCCCCCTCTCCTTATATAGGTGTTTGAGGTCGGTTTGGTAGGGGTGTTGCTGCAAAATTCACCCGGAACCGCCTTCAAGGCATTGAGTGCACCGCCTCTGCAAAGGCGGTGGCCACGTGGCAGCACCAGGGGGGCGGTCGCCCCTGGGGACGGCCGCCGCCGGGCTGGGCCCGTCCAGCCCAGTCCAAAGCCTGGGCTTGCTCTTTTGGGCTTCTGAGTTCGTTCCCGGTTGAATTTTGCTGCACTTCTATATGTGCTTTTTGTGTCCTTGTTCATTTTGCGCATTTTGACGTGTTGGATTGCGCCTTTTTGTTTGTTATCCACCTGTATGCATGTTTATGATCTGCAAAACATAACTTTGCACTACATGTGGAACTTGGTTAGTAATAAAAGTATATATGAGTAAAATACATGCTTTTCTCCTTTTATATGGACTATGTTGGCGGGATAAATATGTCGATAAGAACCGCCAACAAACTCCCCCAAGCTTACCCTTTGCTCGTCCCCGAGCAAAAGCTAAGGTTTTGGTTGTTGATCAGGAGTTGCTTCAATGCCAATTATTATTCACAAGTGCTAGGTCTATACCAAAGTGTCTACCATGGTTTGAATAAATTGGTCCATTACTCACCCTAGTACCTCGTCACCCATGGGGCTTGTTAGCCTCCTCAAATCTTTAGTCACTGCATGTTAGATTGGCTTTCACAGAGGTGCTTAACTTTTGTTCCTTGAGCAACTTTATAATCCGGAGTTTTTGGGAGTTTTGAAAATTAAAGCAAGTTCCTCAAATGATTCACTTATTCGCTCAAGATGTGTATGATCCTCACCAAAGGCTTTTGCCTTTCTTTTCATTCTACCAACTAAAGCTTTATCTGGAGTTGTGGGTAGAAAGAAGTAGGCATACTTGTATTGTAGATATTGCAAAGTCAAAGAATTGGACCTTAGGAGACTTCAGTCATACACTTAGATCAAGAAGTGCAAGTGTGTGGAATATTTTCTTTTTGATTACTCCTTTTCTCATGTATTTCTCCTCTTGGAAGATTGGGAACTATGGGCGATCTTTATTCATCGAGAGAGGCGGGTATCGGAGTACCCATTGTTTTTCATTTGGACACTTGTCCATTTTTTTACTCTCTCATTTTTTTTAGAGAGAGGCGGGCATCGGAGTACCCATTGTTTTCATTTGGACACTTGTCCATTTTTTTTACTCTCTCATCATTTTTTTTAGATAGCCCATAATTCTTTTGGGAGAGAAAGATCATGATCAATAGTGGAGCATTTAGTTTTGTGGTGAATGTATGGCATGTCTTGCGTAACTCTTAATGCAAGAGTTAGCTTTATTTGGTGGGTGTACGTGAATCTTGATCTTGAATGCATGAAAGAAGTCTACACATAGGTCACAACTATTTGAATAAGCTCAATACAAATACAAGTAGCATATGAGTATATGGTTTGAAAAGTTTTTCGTCATATGGCTCTGGTAGGATATATCATCATCGAGGAACTTTTGAATTTTGAGTTTTTAAATAAATTCTCCGGATGTCAAGTCTTTCTTAGAATAATGTCATAGCAATTCTCTGCTTATACCAGATCATGACTACCAATAACCTTGGACTTGAGTAAGCATATGCATCCCACAAGTTTCAAGTTCTTAAGTGAGCCATTTACCAATAAACTCAAATCTTAGTAGAAACTAAGTTATAAACTAGGCACAGGTGAATTATAAGACAGAGCAACTATTCATCATTTCAACAAGGAAGAAGCACATATCTTACATCACATATAAGAGTGGAATTCATATTTTTTTGGTCTTTTTAGCATTTTTCATTTTTTTAAATAAAACATGAATAAAATCTAAAGATGAAGATTGCTTTAAGTAAACATGCTAATGGAAAACAAGAATGCATGGAATTAAATATGCAATGCAACATACCTCATAAGTGGGGGTCCTCCCCCAAGCTAGCTTTTGGCCTGTTTTTTTTTATTATTATTCTACGGCTTACCCTTTTAGGTCTGGTGAGCAAGACCTTTTCTCCCTTCATTTTGTGCTTGTTGATGGGCCTCCTTGTCCGGGAGAAGTAGACGAAGATGGCTGGTCCTTCTTGGGTTTCCACGTCATTTGATTTGTCTTTGGAGGTGTGGTACCCTTTTGAACTTCCTTCCATACTTTATTCTTTTGTGGAAGGGTATTTTCTATCGGAGCTTTTCCTTTGTTTTGCTTAACAGCTTTATTTTGCTCATCATTCTTTTCTTTTGAAGCTGCCTTTTTCTTTTGCTCCGGCTTCTTTTCTTTTGGAGCCGCCTTTTTCTTTGGCTCCGGCTTTTGTGAGGGTCTTTTTACATATTTAGAGATGCTATAGATGATTTGAGGCTGAATTTGTACTTCTCTAATATCCTTGTTCGGCCCATACTTGACGCGGATCATTGAACATTGCTCTTGATGCCTTGGCCTGAACTCAAACTTTTCCTCTTTTCCGTTGATATTTAGGCTGATCTTCCCTGCCTTAACATCAATCTGTGCCCCGGCAGTGCTTAGAAATGGTCTCCCAAGGATTAATGGTGACTCCTTGGTAAGTTCCATTTCTAACACCACAAAATCCACAGGAACAAATAATCCTCTGATCTGGACTGGAATGTCCTCAGCGATTCCTGCTGGATGTCTGACCGACGAGTCGGCCAGTTGGAGCGTCATCGTGCTTGGCTTTAATTGAGTGTAGTTGAGTTGGTCAAAAATGACCTTGGGCATCACACTTACGCTTGCCCCTAAATCACATAGCGCATGATCAAAGCGCTGAGTTCCGATTGAGCATGTGATCGTGGGACACCCAGGATCCTTCTTCTTCTCTAGGAGACGGTTGAGTATAGCTGCGCTACACTCTTCCGTCAGCTTTATTGTTTCTGCAGATGGTAGTGGCCGCTTGTTATTGATGATATCCTTGATGTACTTGGCGTAGGAAGGCACATGCAAGACGTCCAATAAGGGAACGTTCACATGTATCTTCTCTATCATCTCGACAAAGCGCGTGAATTATTCATCCATAGCTTGCTTTTTGTTTCTGGTGGGAAATGGCAGGTATGTGGTGTCCGTATACCCCAACGGGTCTTTTGGTGCCATTTTCTCAACCTCCGGGTGTCCGTATACCCCAACGGGTCTTTTGGTGCCATTTTCTCAACCTCCGGTTTGGTTTCTTTTTGTGTTTTCTTATTCTTCTCTTGTTGCTCCTTGTTCTTCCCTGCATCATGGTTAGGGTTTGGTGGATCCCGAGTGGTCTTACCACCCCTCGTGGTCACCGATTTCACATTTTCAGAATTATTCTTTTTATATACAGCAGGAAGAGCAGCAGCTATCTGAGCTATTTGAGTTTCGATCATCTTATTGAAGCTCATTTGATTTTGAACGGAGGATGTTAGGTTTTCTATTTTTGTATTTATATTTTCGAAAATTTTATCATTGGACAGCAACTTTTTAGTCAAATTTTCATTAATTTTAGCCTGTCCAAGTACTAAGTCTTTTAAAGAAGGTTGATTCGAATTGGAGTTCGAATTACCTTGGAATGGCGGCCGTGACTGGTTATTCCAACCATTGTTCTGGTTGGTGCCTCCTTGTTGGCGGAACCCGTTGTTGATGTAGGCGGCGTCTTCACGAGTTTCGGGGCAGTCGGTCCCCGAATGGCCAACATCACCACAGACTTGACACGTCATGTGTGAATCTATGGCTTTCATCGTATTTGTTTGGTTTTCTTGGTTTTTCTCGGCTAGGTGTTTTATAAGGAGGTCTATTTTTGTGGCAAGCATATCCGTCTCCTTCATGGTATGCATGCCTTTTTGTGCTTTGGCGGGTGTTTGTGTTTGGGTCCTCTCGTCACTCCAGCCTTGGTGTTCAACCATCTTCTCGATCAGGGCCTTAGCACCGGCGGTGGTGAGCGATAAGAATGCTCCACCAGCGGCTGCATCTAGGTGCCCTTTCGACATGGGCGTGAGCCCGTTGTAAAAGTTTTGGAGCACCATCCAAGTTTCCATGCCATGGTGGGGGCAGTTCAGGATATACTCCTGAAGCCTTTCCCACGCGTCGGGGATCGATTCAGTGGCATCTTGCTTGAAATTGGAAATTCTTCCCCGCAAAGCATTGGTTTTGCTTATGGGAAAGAATTTAGCGAGGAATGCAGCTGAGCATTTCGCCCAAGTGTTGACAGCTTCCTTGTCCTGGTAGAACCACCTTTTCGCTTTCCCCGCAAGGGAGAAAGGGAAAAGACGGAGCCGAATGACATCTGGGGTGATGTCCTTGATGACAATAGTGTCACACAGCTCCAGGAAGTGTTGTAGATGCGCATTCGCATCCTCGCTAGGCAAACCGCAGAACGGGCTTGCCTGCACCATGGTGATCAGGCCTGTACGGAGTTCGAAGTTCTTTCCGGCCGTGTCCACAGCGGGGCCGGTAGCCACGTTGGTGACAGCGGGCACGGAGAACTCGCGGAGTGTCTTCTCGGCCATGACCTCAATTGGGGTTGGTGCGGAACCGGCTGGTTGCTCTGTCGGTGGAGTAGCAGAAGACGAAACGGAATGAGTCCGCTTAGCCCTTAGGAGTGCCTCGGGATTGTTAATGAAGTTTTTCGGCAGAGAAAAACCAGACATACACTATTCCTGTTTCATCCTCAACAGGAGGAAAACAGGCAGAGTTAGCCTGCATAACAATGATTCACTATGCATATCAGATATTGGTTTATGTTTATCTAGAACTTTTTACACTAGCCTTCCCCGGCAACGGCGCCAGAAATGCTTCTTGGCATTTCTTAACGTTATTACTAAGAATAGACCTTACGATCCATCCCTGGCAACAGCGCCAGAAATGCGCGTCGACACTTACTAACGTCGTCACTAAGAATGGACTTTGTAATCCATCCATGGCAACGGCGCCGGATATTGGCATAGAAATGGACCCGAAGATCTATTCCCAGCAACAGCGCTAGAAGTGTCTGTTCGATGTCTCTTAACAAGTTGCTTAGAATGGCGCGTTTCCAGCAACAGTGTTAAGCATGCATCTATACGATAGTTCGTAGGTTTGGAGTTTAGGTCCGCAAGCGCACGGAATTATCGTGTAGCATTTCACCCGGAGATATACCGAGTATCGTTATTTATTGGTTCGCTCGAGGAAGGCTTTGTATGTATCAAGTTCTAGGATAAATATAGTACCAAATACCATGATAGCAATAATGGATCAATTGTCATAGCAGGTGATAAACAGTGATAATTTTGAATAGTGGAGAAACACAATCATGAGCACGGCAAGAGGGCAAAGAGTAAAAAGAGACTAAAAGAATAAATGAATAAAAGAATAATTGAATAACCTAATAGAGCAGGCATGGTCTGGATACAGGTCATACACAGAACAAGTTAATCATGCAGTCATATGACATAGAACTAATCTCATGCTTCGGATGGTTCGGGAGATTACGCGAGTACTGGTCTGCCAGCAACCTCTCGTAACAATTTAGACTCCTACACCCTAGCCGAACGTGGGGGAATGCCAAGGACGGACAGGGTTGTCACCACCTGCCGCCATCCCCACTACCGTGGACTAAGCCATGCAATTACCCGGCCTCTACATCCAAGCACCAAGCTTGCATGCACAGAACCTACTCAGACTCCCCCGGGTCCCCGACCCTACGGATCGACAGGTAAGAAGCCTGAGCCTACTCAGTAGAGCATGATAAACCGCCACCCTTGTCAAGAGCTTATTTCTAATCATATAACAAGCATGAAACAATTAGACTAATGTTCTATGTGAGAATAATACAATACACACTTAGCTCTAGTTCATATAACACATCACTAACCCTAGGGCAGCAATAGATTATAAGAACTATACACTAGAATGTATATTATAATAATTCCACAAGAACTATTCCTAAGTTCATATACTAGCAACATGATATAAGACCTATGATCTAAGTCATATACCAATGTACTAGAACAAGAACTATACTCTAGTTCATATGAAGAACTGTATCGAAAGAATGAGGATAGGGCTTTGGAGATCAGATCTTTCTTATTCATACCCAATATCTCTCCAAGGAGCCAAGCCCTCCTTGCTAGCTTTGCCTAACTCTCTCTCTAAGCACAAGAACAAAGAAGAACTAAGAAGAGGTAGTGCCCAAATGTGTAGCTCAAGAGTGGTTGTGTTCTACTTTGGCCTCCCCTCCCCCTCTCCTTATATAGGTGTTTGAGGTCGGTTTGGTAGGGGTGTTGCTGCAAAATTCACCCGAAACCGCCTTCAAGGCATTGAGTGCACCGCCTCTGCAAAGGAGGTGGCCACGTGGCAGCACGAGGGGGGCGGTCGCCCCTGGGGGCGGCCGCCCCCGGGCTGGGCCCGTCCAGCCCAGTCCAAAGCCTGGGCTTGCTCTTTTGGGCTTCTGAGTTCGTTCCCGGTTGAATTTTGCTGCACTTCTATATGGGCTTTTTGTGTCCTTGTTCATTTTGCGCATTTTGACGTGTTGGATTGCGCCTTTTTGGTTGTTATCCACCTGTATGCATGTTTATGATCTGCAAAACATAACTTTGCACTACATGTGGAACTTGGTTAGTAATAAAAGTATATATGAGTAAAATAGATGCTTTTCTCCTTTTATATGGACTATGTTGGCGGGATAAATATGTCGATAAGAACCGCCAACAGCCGTTGGATGAAGATTGACCGGTTTGGACAGTTGTACCCCTGGGGGGTATTTGGGTCGAGTGCTTAATGTAAGGGCGTTTTGGTCTTCGGACGTGCGCCTATATATATGAGGGGGCGGCTAGGGCAGCCGCATCCTTGGGGAGTTCTAGGTGGTGTCTCTCTCATTTTGTTCCTGTGAGAGTAGGCTAGGGTTAGGGAGAGTTGGCTCTTGTTCTTGAGCTTTTTGCCATCCAAGCTTTGATCTGCTGGAGTGGCTTGTAGCCCGTACATCGAGTGCTTAATACAATTCATCTTGTTGAATCCAAGGATCAAATTCGTGGTGGAATTCGCGTTTTGAATTTGTTCTTCGTGTTCTTTGCGTTCTCCTTTTTCTCCACGATTTTCTCCTCCCCCGATCTCCCTCTACGCTGCGTCTTTTGCGATTCCATTTGAATCAACTTGTTCTTTGATGTGAGGGGAACATTTCGACTGGAGGAATTCATCCCTACCCTCACAAACAAGTAGATCGAGCCGAAATCGTTTTCGTACTTCGTTCTTCCCCTTTTACGGTGTTCTTCGGATTTATCATGGTGTAGTTGGATTGAAGCGATGATATCCTAGGATTAGCTTCCCAACACGTAGAAGAACACTTGGGTGAAGTTTGGTCGCAGCCCCATTCGATTTGGTGAAGATCCAATCGATCTTGTGTTTGAACCGATGCGTTTTGGGGGTCTCTGGTCATTGGCGGACTGTCCGGCCCCCAAGTGGCGGACTGTCCGGCCATCGGGCTCGGCCAGACCAGAACAGCGCAGCGCGCACTGCTCACGGTCACTTTGACCGGCGGACAGTCCGCCGTATAGGACGCGGACAGTCCGCGAGTCGCGCAGGGGCTGTCCAGTAGGTTTGCTGTTTTGGCTGCGTAGCCGGCGGACAGTCCGGGGCTGGCATCGGACGCTGCACAGGGCAGCATCGGACGCTCCTCGTTCACTGTTCATGTGAACCGCGGACAGTCCGGCGTGCAAACCGCGGACTGTCCGGGACCCGTCCAGCAGCTGTTGCAGAACAGTTAGTTTTTGGGTCTTTTGCCGGTGGACAGTCCGGACTGTCTGGCGCGGACAGTCCGCCCTTGACCGGACAGTCCGGCACCAGCAGCCCGGACAGTCCGGGATCCTGCTGTAGGGTGAGTTTTAGTGCGTTTGCTCTCCTGGCTTTTCCGCTTCGTTTCCGAACTTCTCGTTTGCTCCTAGAGTTCACCTAGGAACCTCTCTACATATCCTTGCTACGCGTTAGCATCGGTATTTGGAGGAATCCCGAGGTAGCACTCTATCTACGTTCGGCAGTCGGTTTTTGAGGCCGGACTTGAGTCGGAGTTTTGGGAGTTTTGGTTTGCTCCCTTGTGTGGTGCCTCGCTGTGATCCTAGGGATCATCCACCTTCTTTCTGAGGGTAGTGGGCATCGCATTTGAGTCCGAAGCTTTTGGGGTTGATTTTGTTGGGACAGAGGCCGTAATTTCGAGAAGAAATTTTAGGCTCCCATTCACCCCCCCCTCTGGTCGCCTTGCTTTAGCTTTTTCGGTCCTTCAATAACTCAAGTCACTTTGTAGCTTTTTATTTTATTTTATTCAGAATATGGAATAATTGTGAAAACTGCTTGAACCGAGAGGAGAAAGGGGAAACAAACCAGACAACAGTGTTGAGCTTACTGTGCAGAGGTGAGCTGGTGGGCCCAGGTCACCATGGTGGGGTTGGCCGACCCCACCAAATGGTGGTTTTCATTGCCATTCTCTTTCTCCTCCATTCAGTTTTACATCTGCAAAAGCACTTTTCAAAAATTCAAGGAAACGGGGGTCGCCCGACCCCCTTACTTACCTCTGTTTTGTGCACTGCAGTGTGTCAGACTGTGCTCAGCAGTTCAGTGTGGTCCAAAGATGAAATCTGGGGGTCGTTCGACCCCCCCCCACTTGAATTTTTCCATCAATGAACTCTGAACATGTCGCAAAGGTAAAATGCAAAGCACTCTACTGGTGGCAAACACACCAGTAGAGACGAGGTATATTTTATTTATTCTCTAAGAAGGGAAATACAATGGAAATTTAAAAGGGAAATTCAAAAGAAATAAATCTAAGATGAAACTTGGGAAATTCAAAATAAATCTAACATTGAATTTTATTCTAACCTAAACTAAACTATCTATGGAGACGGGGGGTTTAGGAGGTCTTCCCGCCCCAAAGCCTTAGCGAAGCGTTTGAGCTTCGCAAAGGTGCTAATCCTAAGATGGCGAAAGTCATCTTCTAAGTCCTTATTCGCCATCTTCAATTCTGACAAAGGTCTCCTCCAACACCCTATTCCTTTCTTGCAGGGTGGAGGTGACGTGCATTAGCCTCTCCAGATCCGTCTTCTTGTCTTCCTCCTCGAATTGTCCCGGCGGCCCCTTGATCGACGGGGGGTCCATCCTCCGCCGAACAGAAGCCTGGGACTCCAGGGACTCCCGCAGCTCACCCTTTTCTTCCGTGTTGAGGGAAGGGATGACCACCTTCCCTCGGCCATGCCCACCAGCCATAATCCGATGGGTCTTCCAGAACGTGGGCGTCAACGGGGAGTACGACGAAGTGTACTCCGTACTCCCCGTTGTCGTGGTGATCGCGCGCGGGTTCTCCTCCGGCGGGGCCTTCCCCTTCAGCGCGAGTTGGCCTGTGGTCGGCCTAGTCGGCATGATGGAGCGGCCGGGGGATTTCCTGATCTCCTTCCTCGGAGTCAGCGAGCGGGACGATGCCGCCGCGCGAGGGGGTGGACGTGGGGTGGTCGGCCGACCCCTGGGGAGGGTCGGGCGACCCCGCCGTCGGCCCGACTAGCCCCCCTGGTGGAGGTACCATGGCCAACGGCACCGCGTCGATCACATTGATCGCGAGGGCCTGCTCTAGATCTTCGCTCAGAGCCCGTCGTGGGGTGGATGTTGCAGGGCGCGTGGTTTTGCTAGTGGGTGCCATAGCTAGAGTGCAGGGAAGGCTTGGAGGCTCTGGTTGTGCGTGGAATTGCGAGTAGGAGGAAGGAGGAGAGGGGTGCAAGGCTAAATATCGGTTGCGGGCGACTACGACGTAGACCTTTCACGGGATCGTCGCGGAAAGCTAGCAACTTCCGAGAGGTCATTGCGCCGCCATCCTAATCCCGCAAGGCCGGGGTCGCCCGACCCTTTCGTTATCGAGTTTGGGGTTTATCTTCAGGGGTTGTTATCCACTTGCCGTGGCGAACTCATCTGCCAGTCGAACCTCCCTGAGCCGGGGTCGCCCGACCCCCTTGATGGGTGCCCGACGCGGGCACATCCCTAGCGCGAGTCTGTCTACGCGATAGTGCAACCCTTGTTGCAGGTGGGCCCCATAGTGGGATCGCCCGACCCCCTAACTGGGGTCTATGGGCCCCACCTCAAAGCCTAAGGTAAGTCTAGCCTATCCCTTCTCGAACCATGAAGTGGCATTTCTACCAGTTCAAGATCAAGTGCTTTTCTTGATAGCGTTGTAAGACACGGTCCAGATTCTCTAAGCAATGATCAAAGGTTGTTCCATAAACTGAAAAGTCATCCATGAAAACTTCCATGGTTTCTTCTATCATGGCCGAGAAGATGGACATCATGCACCTCTGAAATGAAGCAGGGGTATTGCACAGGCCAAATGACATGCGCCTGTATGCATATGTCCCATAGGGGCATGTGAACGTGGTCTTACTTTGGTCGTCGAGATGGATTGGAATTTGATGGTACCCCGAATACCCATCAAGGAAACAAAAGAAGGAATGTTTGGCTAGCCGTTCCAACATCTCATCGATGAATGGCAATGGAAAGTGGTCTTTCTTTGTGGCCTTGTTAAGTTTTTGGTAGTCTATGCACATTCTCCATCCCGTGACGGTTCGTTGTGGAATCAATTCATTGTTTTGATTTTTAACGACCGTCATTCCTCCTTTCTTAGGAACTACTTGGACGGGGCTGACCCACTCGCTGTTTGGAACAGGGTAGATTATGCCCGCGCGCAAGAGCTTCAAGACCTCCTTCTTTACTACTTCTCTCATCGCATTGTTGAGCCTCCTTTGTGGCTCTCTAGAAGGTGTAGCATCGGGTTCGATCGGAATGCGATGTGTGCAAAGAGCGGGACTAATTCCCTTGAGATCTTGCAACGAATATCCTAAGACGGATCGGTGTTTTTCTAGAACGGTGATGAGTTTAGAAACTTCTTCCATTGTAAGTCGATCACTAATGATCACGGGAGTCTCTCTATCACCATTAAGGAAGGCATACTTAAGCCCAGAAGGAAGTGGCTTAAGCTCTATAGAGGGTTTTGGTGGAGGTTCAGACTCATCCAAGTCTAACGGTTCATCTAAATCAGTGTCTTCTTCTTGGATAAAGTCATGGGTGTCTTCTTCTAGATTAGGTTGAGAAGTTTCTAGTGAAGATACCAACATCACCTCCTCTATTGGATCAGGCTCGGGTTTTGGTTCGGCTATCGAATTAACGGAGCCGGCAAAAGGAACTGAAAGATCTAGATCCTTCCCAAGGTGACCCTTAAGGCTCCCTTCATGAAATCCCTCAATGAATCTCATGAGTGGGTGCCCAATTAACAAGTCGACCTCGTCTATGTCAAAGACATAGAAGTTTGCGAGGAAGTTGACCTTGTTAATTGTGATAGAAATATTCTGTGCAATCCCGCAACTCTCGACCAATTTCCCAGAAGGAAGTTTAAGGAATTTATTGGTCGGGTTTAGCGGTTCCTCACCTAGGAGCGTTAACATCAACGATTTAGACATTAAATTTATTCCTACAGCGGGATCATAGAGGGAATCTACAGCCGTCTTGTTTATGGCACACGGTATGGATGTGAAACAGGACAGAAGCTTAACGACATCTAATGATGCTTCAGCCTCCCTGAACCATTCGTTGCTCATAATAGTCATGAGCTCTTGGGCAGTCGCCTTAAGGTAACTTGCCTCAAACTGGGTTGGCATGTGGTTATTAGGAGCTCTACGGGCTGTGGATCTCTTCTGCACAGGTTGTTTTGAGACATTGCCATAATCGGCGAAAAGATCTGTCTCGATATTTAGAGGATAGTCCAAAGGATGAATTACTTCTTCCTTTGGAGGAGTAGGTGGTTGTGGTTCAGGTTTGACAGCTTGGGGTATAGGTAAAGGAGTTTCGGCTATCATGGGTTCGTCCCTAGGAGTTTGATCTTCCTCTAGAGTTTCACCATGGTCATCGGTGTAGGGGGTGTTCTTGAGAATGATCGCAAGAACTTCCTTACCTTCACTAATGGGTAAATGGAGGAAAGCTCCTTTAGAGGCTAAATCAAGGAATTGTGCGGAGTTTTGGCTAAGACCGAGATAGAAATGTTGCATACGGGTTGGCTCGGTTATAGCTAAATCTGGGCCAGAGGATGCTAAGTCTGTAAGTCGTGCCCAGGCCGCACCTAGAGATTCCTTCTCGTCTTGTTTGAAGTTTAGCACATCTCTACGAAGACGAGCTACACGGGATATGGGAAAGTACGTTAAGCAAAACATGGCTTGCAGTTTCTCCCATTCTCCATTCACACTACCAACGTAGCGAGTATACCAGCGTCTAGCTTTTCCCGTTAACGAGAACGGAAATAGCTTCCACTTAAGAGTGACTCGCCTCATCCCTTGGATGTGAATACACGAAGAAAGTTGTTCGAAATCACGTAGGTGGGTATAAGGATTCTCATCTACTTCTCCTGAAAAGGGATTCTCCTGAACCATCGCTATGAGGCTGGGGCGAAGCTCATAGCGAACTGCCAAAATGGCATGACATGAACTAGGCGGCTCCAACTCAGCGCCCGATGGAGCAGCGTAGTCAAAAAGGGTTGTTTGATCCATATTGATTTATGAAATAAAAGTTCTAATCAAACTACGATAACTTTAACGACTTTGTTCTAGCTAACACAGCTACCGTTCCCCGGCAACGGCACCAGAAAAGCTTGTTGACACTTCTTAATGCAACCACTAGAACTAGACTAATGAGCCTAATCCCCGGCAGCGGCACCAGAGATGCTTGTTGACACCAGAAGTGGCAAACGGATATACCGCAAGCGCACGGTAGTCAATCGTAGCTTTTCACCGGGAGTATTCCAAGTATCGTATTTCCACAGGGAACGTGAAGTGATATAGCTAGATGTAGGGTCGTTAAAGGATGATCGAAGGGTATATGATAACTGGGATAGAGAGGTCTTCCTAATATCAATAGCTGGTACTGAGGTTTACCACCTCATTCCTTACTGGGGGCGAAGGACGAAACAATAGTTGATTAAAAGGTTCTCCACCTAACAACTACTGAGGCGGCAATGCTGCTACCCAACTATTATTTTCAACTTGCCTACAACACTTGAGAGGAACTCCAAGCACTGGCTGTGTCTGTCACTCTACCACCAGGCGTCTACACAAGTGCGACAAGAAGTCCACACTGGCAAGATATAGCCTAGACACCATGTCTACACTAATCTTACTACTCTAAAGCTAAGCTTAATAGGCCTAGAGCACTTTAACAAAGTAAAGCAATGTGCCAAGTAAAAGAACTGTAAACTTAAATTACCAGACCAGAATATTAAATATTAGAAGGACTCAGATGTAATACTTACAAGAAGAATCGCATCCGCTGAGGCGCACCTTGGAGAAGATTCCCGACAGGCCGGGACTCCTCCATGGAACTCCTCACTCCCTTCCCTCTCTTCTAACACTAAAGCTACTAAGTAGGCTTTCTCTCCTTAGATGCATACAAATGAAGAGCTCTAGGGGGGTATTTATAGCTTGGAGGTGGAGTAGCGGCTACTCCGGTGCCACGTCAGCGATCCGCGTGCTCCCCTTCCTTGGCCATTGGATCAAACCGCCATAGTAACCGCCATGGATGGATGGCCCTGATTTCATCACGTGTGAAACATGTGCAAGCAACCGACTTTGGATGGGATTCACCCCGGGGTCGGCCGACCCCAGCCAATGACAGGTGGGCCCACCACATTGCTTCTAGAAGATGCTGATGTCACCAGGCTGAACAGTGTAGCCAGGGCCCACCAAGGGGGGATCAGCCGCCCCCCCTATGACAGGGCTAGCCCACCATCTTTTCTCCCTTGGTGGCCCCACATGTCATGGAGCAAGTCTTGGGAAGTTGGTTGCATTTGGTTTCGATGTGGACCCATGAATCCATGTGCTTCTCATCTTGCACCATTGAGTAAAAGCACATGTTTGATCCAAGGGTTGATATTGGCCTGAGCATGCTTCTCTTGGATCGTGCCATGTCACCCTGGCCGAGGTGGCCACCAAGGTGGGGTCGCCCGACCCCCTTGGTGGGCCCACCTAGCCTCATTTTGTTCATTTTGCCATCTCCTACATGTTCACAAGCTAAGAGTACAAGTGGAACTTATTAGTGATAAATATGCTCATGATATGCTATTCTTCCTTGAAACCGAGGCCTGTTGACGGTATTTTGATAAGGTAAAACATGCTATAACTTCCGTCAACAGGGAGCACGTGGATCGATGACGTGACGCGAAGTAGCCCCTACTCCACCTTCCCCTATAAATAGAGGCTTCATCCACCCTCTCAAGACATGGTTCATTAGAGGATCCACTTCATCGGAGATACAAGTGTTAGCCTTGTAGTGTAGTCTAGTGTGGGAGTTAGATTGAGTCGAGCAAGCTCGGGGTCTCCGGAGTCGTCTTCTGGGAGTCTGGTATTGCTCTTGTATCTTTCTCTTTTCTAGAATTATTTATAATATATATTCTTCTTCTGCATTTCAAAGTGTTATCCTTTGTGCAATATTATTCTTGCAATAGTATTGTAGTGCGCTAGTTAGTCTTGTAGTAGTTACATACTAGATTGTGATCCTTACACAAACATCTTGGTTGTTTATCATCGCCCGTAAAATGGTGCTTTGGTTAATCGTATATTAGCTAGAGTAATAAGGATTAGCATAAGCGTGGTGCTTAGGCTAAGACTTATCTTTGGTTGCCGTTGGCTTGCACGGACAGTAGGGACGCATGGGCAAAAGGTGACAGATTTTGCCTGGCTACCTAGATCCCCTCACGTGAACTCAGGCTAGTTTTTAAAAGGTAAGGCGTCCATAAGCCAAATATCCACTTGAGTACTAGGTTAGGTGAACAACCTTCTATCGCTTTACTCTCTCGTTTATCCCTGGCAACCAAGGTGAAGGTAATCAATCCTAGTTGTATCTACTATCTGATTAATTAGAACACGGGAGTGGATTAAGAATTTCACAGTAACCTTTCTCACTCGTTGTCCTCCCACCTAGCTATACTACACTAGTTATCTTTAATTATCTCATTTGATTATCCTGAACCATCACCTTCCTTTACCCTTAGTTTATCACCCTCTACAATAGTTGTAGCTATATTAAGATAGGATTTCCTTCTTATTAGTCTTTCTAGTCATCGCTTCCCTTGGGATAAAATAAATACGATTCCTTGGAATACTCCCAGGTGAAGTGCTGCATCGGTAATTTCTGTGCGCTTGCGGAATTATCCAATAGTCATTAGTTTACCAATCAGGCATTTCTGGCGCCATTGCCAGGGATAGATTAAAACTCTGTTCTTAGTAGCGACGTTAAGAAGTGTCAACAAGCATTTCTGGCGCCGTTGCTGAGGATAGATTAAAACTCTGTTCTTAGTAGCGACGCTAAGAAGTGTCAACACTCGTGACCAGCGGACAGTCCGCCAGTGACCCGCCGACAGTCCGGGGTCACATTGGACGCTGCACAGGGGAGGCATCTAACGCTCGAGTGTCACTGTTCACGTGAACCGCGGACAGTCCTGGCGTGCAAACCGCGGACAGTCCGGGTGTCGTCTAGAACTTGTTCAGAACAGTTCTGTTTTGGATTTTTGCCGGCGGACAGTCCGGACTTCCAGTGTCGGATAGTCCGTCAGTTGGCGGACAGTCCGGGACCCTGACCCCGGACAGTCCGCGAACCTACAGAGTGTGCAGTTTTTCTCTGAGGCCTTGGGAGTTGGTTTTGGGGTTTCTCCTGAGGGTTCCGCTGTACCACTAGGACATCTCCTAGGGTATCCACCTACTCGTAGGCCGTGAACTCTCCAGTCGTTTCGAGTCTTTGCATTTGGGGTGATTTTCTGGGACAAGGGCCATACTATTCACGAGTTGAATTTGAGGCTCCCATTCACCCCCCCCCCCTCTGGTCGCCAATTCTGTCCTTCAAAGAGAATTGAAGCTTTGAAGGAGATTGAGAAAGATAAAGCTAGAGTTCCGAGGGCTTATAACAAGAAAGTAGAATGCAAATCTTTTCAAGTTGGAGATTTAGTGTGGAAAACTATTTTGCCTCTTGGGTCGAAAAGTAATAAGTTTGGCAAATGGTAACCAAGCTGGGAAGGTCCGTTGAAGGTGGTCAAAGTAGGGTTTGGAAATTCCTATATGCTGGAGACATTGCAAGGTGAACGTCTCCCTGAGAGCAATAAACAGGAGGTATCTAAAAAAGTACTTTCCAAGTGTTTGTCAAGAAGCCTAAGTGCTCTCCAAACAATGGCCAATACATGTAAAGCCCTTAGAACAAAAATGGTCGATGTATACATCATCCTTAGTCAATAGATAGCTGATGAGTTGGTCATCGTTGCTATTTAGTTTGTTTTTAGGTTCAACTAAAGATCACCTAAAAACAGGGGGGCATATGTTGACACTCAAAAGTGTCTTAAGCATATAATGGACTCCTCCACCATGTTTATATTGTCAAGATGGCCAGAAAGCATACTTGGATCACCACGTTTGGAGCCAAGACGAAGAAAACAGTTTTTCCGGGTGTTAAATCAGCTAGAGTAGGCATAGCCGGGTCCATAAACCGACTAGGTAAGTTTTGATAACTTCCTCAAATACAAGAATGGACTTGCCATTGTGTTCCTCTCATCGAGATGATCAAAAAACATATATGGTTTGTCTCGTTTGGAGTCCGGATGAATTAATTATGAATTTTGGAAGTTTATTGCCTGAGCCTGCGAAGAACCGACTTAGCCGGGTCCCTGAGCCGACTAAGCCGGGTCCCTGAGCCGACTAAGTCGGGTCTAGCTGACTTAGTCGGGTCCCAGAGCCTGAAGGACCGAGAATGCTACCAGAAAGCGACCAGAGGGGGGGGGGTGAATGGGAGCTTCAAAATTTCCTTTCGGAAACTAGTAGCCTGTCCTGAAAATCAACCCCAAAAAGCTTTGACCAAAAACCGTGATGCCTACGACCCTTGGAAAGAGGGTGGATGATCCCTAGGATCACAGCGAGGCACCACAAAAAATTCCCTTGCCCAAGTTCACGCAGGTCAACTAGTGACAGGATGAACTTTGGGTAACCTCAACCTCCCCCGAGCAACTCGAGGGGGATTCAGGCTATCTTGTAAAGCGAGGAGCCCGATTTCTGAAGAGCACGAAGTCGGGAATCTAACGCAACAAGCGGATCTCAAATCAAAAGTCGGATCAGCAAACTGCGGATGAAAACGTGCGAAAACAGTCGCATCGGACGCTGGCCTGCGTCCGATGGCCCAGCACCGGACGCGTCCTGATGCAGGCAGTGCCTCTCGGGAACCTTACTGGACAGGCATCGGACGCTGCTACAGGGAAACAGTAGCGTCCGATGGCAACGGACGCTCCGATGGTCAGCGTCCGATGCTCCTTTGAAAAACGTTGTCAGACGACACGTGGCATCGGACGCTCCGATGTGATGAACACAGCGTCCGATGGTCACAGTCACAGCGTCCGATGGTCCCGAAACAGCACTGTTCTTCGCGAAATTCACCCGATCTCCTCCGAATCAAAAGCACTAAGGCCTAGACTTGGTATGAGGAGTTTTAAGGATGTTAGTGAGCTATCCCAACGGAGTCATGGCTCGAACCTAACTCCAAATCGGTGAATTGGAAGAATTCAAGACTAAGGAGCAAAAATCGATCCAAAACTAAAATCGCTCGATCTCCTAGACCGTGAGGTTAGAGATGAATTCCTTCGGTGGAAAGAAGTGCCTCATGATCTAGAACAACTTAGTTCAAACGGAATTGTGAAGGATGCACTGAACAAAGAGATCGATCGACGGGAAAAATGTGAAGAAAAGCAACCCGCGAAGAACACGAACAAAACGCGAATCACAACCACGAATTTGCAACCGTGTGGCTACCACACGCTACAATAGTGAGATTACGGTCTCACTTCCTCAAAATATCACGGACACAGAGGTATTGTTCTCAACTCTGTGGATCTCAGGTTCGCTACAGCAGGGATGTGGGAGAGCAGGAAACCCTAGGAGCAAAAGAGCAAATGACTGAGATAGATGGGAGGAGGGTGTCTCCCGACTACTTATCCTAATTCTAGCCTAAGTCTAATTCCTACTCTACCCCTTCTATTCTAATTACAAAGCGAACCTAGCTAAACCCTAGGGTTATTCTGGACCAACTCAAGTGGTAGGTGTATCCGACGGCCACGCCCGCACAACTCGTAGCGTCACCTCGACGCGACCTCCCGATTGCCGCCACATGCCGCCCTTCGCTCTGCACCCCCGGTTTTGTGGCCCAAACCGGGAAACCAGCCTTTTCCAGCCATCCCCCGGTTTTGAGGCCCAAACCTGGGAAACCAGCCTCCAAGTCCATCGCCTGAGTTTTGTGGCCCAAACTCAGAAACCCGCAGCGCCTAGGTTTTGAGGCCCAAACCTGGAAACCATCCTCAGCCCGAGTTTTGTGGCCAAACTCGGAAACCCGCAGCCCGAGTTTTGTGGCCAAACTCGGAAACCGTCCACGCCCAGGTTTTGAGGCCCAAACCTGGAAACCGTCCACCCGATGGTTTTTCCCTGGCTCTACCACCAAACCGTAGCTGTAGAAGGGATCGATGCACCGCCGTGCACCCCGTCCACCAACACGTGTCCCCAGGTCCTCGACCCGAGCAACACCGTGCCCCGCAAGTCTCCCCTCGTCGCTGTCCCAGGCTTACAGCCACCACAGCTGATCCTCAGGCCCTTCGGTCCCTCAGTCCAAGCCTCACGTCCGCCCTTCACCGCTCCCGGTCCGTCGGCACGGCACGTCTCTACTTGACCTTCACCTCGCCTTCGATCACTGTCTCCGTGCTTGACACCTGCACAACACAAGCCAAAGAACATGCGATCAAACCCGTTGACAATCACTTCATCACTACGAGACCCGGCATACACCCATGTATCCGCAATATCCCCCTTGATGAGTGCATTGTCAACTACACACACAAATCATAATGAATAGAAGAAAGAAGAAGGAAGGAGAAAAGAGAACTCGACCAAATGACCCAAAAGCATAGCAAAGCCGAAGAAGGTCAAGTGGAAGAAGCCGGAACAACTTGGTCCCCAAAGACATGGGCAACGGCTCGACGCAACCAAGCAAAGCAAAGCTAGCCCTCAAGAAGAGGTAGAACAGGCTCAACACCGCTAGCAAATACCAATTGGAGCCGAATGAGAATTGAAGCAAAATGCTAGTCCCTCTAGATAGAGGCATCAGAGGCTCAACACAACATAGCAAAGAAGGCTTGATAACAATGCCTTTCGGCCAAGCATGCTCCGAACCAATCAAAATGTCTCCGAACCAAACGAGAAACAATCGAAGACAAAATGCCCTGAAAATGTTTGCTAGTCCCTCAAGACAGAGGCAATGGCTCAACACAACTAGCAAACTCCCCCTCGACAAGTGCAAGCAACTAGGAAAAACTCCCCCTTAGTTGAACATCCGGGGAACATATGATTTGCAAAACTCTCCCCCTTAGTTGAAAATGCACTTATCAAGACACGCCATCAACAGGCAAAAGAGCAGAGGTCTCCCCCTTCCAACATGCATATGAGTCAAAATGCAAGTTAGCAGCTTCAGGGATATAGTCAAAAGAGTGTAAAGATGCTCTAACCAGTATAGATCCAATGGCAAAACTAGGCACTCAAATAGCAAAGGCTCAAACTGATCACAGATACGAAATATGAACTATGAGCAAATGAGCAGTTTTAGCCAAAAGGATAGTCACCATCAAAATAGCACTAGACATGTATAGGTAGGAATTCAAACAAGTGCTAATCATGTATACAAGGTGAACTACCCCTAGCAAAGTTCAATCATCATGCTTAAGAATGAAACATACACTTGTGATTTCAGTTTTAGATCGGAGTTGCAGCGGTGAAAATTCACAAGGCCAAATATTAGCATGTGATTGCGAGAGGTTGAAAGCTTGTCATTGCCTAACTTTTCAACCGAGCGAAGCCTATGCCGAAGCAATCAGAAGCTTAAAGCTATGGTTTTGGTCATACACTACACGGCTCAAGTTTAACTCAAGGTGCAATGAGGAACAGTCTCAATACCGTGAGGTGTTGACAAACAATCCCATCTCGATCTTTTCAATTTACTAAAACTTGGTTCAAATTTTAAACATGATATGAAGACCAAGCAAGTGAGACTCAGAACTAGAGACATAGCAACCTAGCATATATGAAAAGCAGGAATGGACTCAACACCCCTACACATGCTAGTTGCATATCTCAATGGTGAATATTTCAGATTTATATACATTAAGTAAATTCACGTTCCAAAATAGCTCAACTCATAACATGTACTAGTGATCAGAAAGAGCAAATACAAGCATCAATATAAGCATCGGAGCCTACTATAGAGAGCATAGTTACATTCTAGTGATTATAACATGAAGCTCAGAATGTAAATGCGTATGCTGAAATGAAAAAGAGAAGAAGATTAAAAGAAGTAAGTCTATTATACAAGGTCAAAAATGTTTCCCCCATCTAAAAGGGAAAACACACACCAAGCTCACCCCTCAACCGATTAAAGGTTGATTCGTCTAAAGGCTTGGTGAAAATATCAGCCAGTTGATGATGAGTATCGACATGGCGAAGATCGATATCACCTTCTCCTGGTGGTCTCGCAAGAAATGAAAGAGCACATCAATGTGTTTGGTCTTCGAGTGAAGCACGGGTTTTAGCAACGCTAATAGCACTCGTGCTGTCACAAAGCAAAGGTACACGAGAAAAGCTCAGACCGAAATCACGCAAAGTGGCCATCATCCAAAGCAACTGGGAACAGCAGCTAGCCGCAGCAACATATTCAGCCTCCGTGGTAGACTGAGCGACACTAGACTGCTTGCGAGAAGACCACGATACAAGAGAAGATCCAATAAACTGACAAGTCCCAGAAGTGGACTTGCGCTCAATGCGACAACCAGCAAAATCAGCATTGGAATAACCGCAAAGGGAGAGGGTGGAGGAAGCAGAATACCAAATCCCGAACTCAGGTGTGAAACGAAGGTACCTGAAGATGCGCTTCACCGCCTGACGGAGAAGTGCGCGGCGACGCCTGAAAGCGCGCGCACAGACACACCGCGAACTGGATGTCCGGGCGTGTCGCCGTCAGGTAGAGTAGCGACCCGATCATGCTGCGGTACTCCTTCTGGTCCACTGCTTCTCCATCCACATCCGCATCCAGGGCAGTCGTCGTCGACATGGGTGTTGTAAGAGGCTTGGCCTCACCCATATCGAACCGCTTCAGCAAGTCCTTCGTATACTTGCCCTGGTGCACAAACGTTCCCTCTCTGGATTGCTTAATTTGCAACCCGAGAAAGAATGTCAGCTCGCCCATCATGCTCATCTCGAACTCCCTGCTCATAGTATCTGCAAACTGGCAACCAAAGCGTGAGAAGAACCACCGAAAATGATATCATCCACGTAAATCTGGACCAAGAGTGTGTCTTTGCCTTGCCTGAGGGGAAGAGCGTCTTATCTACACATCCCATTTTAAAACCCTTAGCTAGTAGAAAAGTTTTCAATCTATCATACCAGGCTCTAGGGGCTTGTTTCAAACCATATAAAGCTTTGTGGAGTTTAAAAACATGGTTTGGAAACTTGGGATTTTCAAAACCGGGGGTTGCTCAACATACACTTCCTCTTCTATGTAGCCGTTTAAGAAGCACTCTTGACATCCATTTGAAAAAGTTTAAAACCTTTGGATGCAGCAAAGGCCAAGAGTATCCTAATAGCCTCCAAACGAGCTACAGGAGCAAAAGTCTCCTCATAGTCTATCCCTCCTTCTGACTATACCTTTTGCTACAAGCCAGGCCTTGTTTCTAAAACATGGCCATCCTCTCCTTGCTTGTTTTTGAAAACCCATTTTGTCCCAATAGGCTTACAGTCTGGAGGAGGTGGAACTAAAACCCAAACCCGATTTCGCTCAAAGTTTTCTAACTCCTCATGCATGGCATTGACCCAATCTGGATCCGTCAAAGCGTGTCCAACATCTCGGGGCTCAAAATTAGCAACAAAAGCAGAATGAGCAAAGTGAGAGATGTGCTGTGACCTGGACCGAGTGACCGCTCGTCAATGCTGCCGATCATCTGCTGAGGGGGTGTTGCGCTGGATGTGTCGTGGCGCCTCCGGAGAAGTAGCCTCCCCCAACAGCAGCTGGTGCCTCCCGGGTACAAAAGGTACTGCTCCGGGTGGCGGATCCCACGGCCCCAGGAAGACGTGTCGGGGCCGTGAGCCGTCGTAGAAACCGCTCCTTGCGCACAGCAGGTGGAGGGGGTGCTGGATCATCCATACCTTCAGCACCCTCGTCCTCGTCATCAAAAAGAGGCTCACCGACCTCATGATCACCTGCACGCTCAAAACGAGAAGAGGGACAAACAAGAGTCTCGTCGAAGGTGACATCTGATGTCTCCATGACTCGGTTAGTATCAAGGTTAAGTACACGATATGCTCTAGTGTGAGTCCATAACCCAAAAATACCCCGTCAGAAGATCAAGACTCAAATTTGTCCAGGTTGCCTTTTTCAAAATAAAACAATGGCAACCGAAGACTCTAAAATAACTCACTTGGGTTGTCTACCAAATGCAACTCATAAGAAGTCTTCTTCAAAAGGCTATCAAAAAAATGCGATTTGAAATGTAGCATGCAGTGTTCATGGCTTCGGCCCAATAGCGCCTAGGAGTCCTATGCTCATCGAGCATCGTCCTGGCCATCTCAACAAGGGTCGATTCTTCCTCTCTACAACACCATTTTGGGCGGTGTGTAGGGGGAAGAAAACTGATGCTCCAAACCAAGGCGGTCACAAAACTTCTCAAAATCCGAATTCTTGAATTCGAACCATTATCACTTCTAATAGCTCGCATCGAGTTCAAAGGGAACTCGTTCTGAAGACGCAAATCAGATTGCGAGCGAAGGAGAAAGTCTCAGTCTTCTCAGTCAAAAAAGACCCACAATACCTCAAAAGTCGTCAACAACAACCAAAACATACCACTTGCCACCAACCGAGCTCACCCGAGCCGGACCAACAAGGTCCATGTGTAAAAGCTCTCCGGGTGCGAGGTCATGACCTTAGTCACTGGATGGTGGGGAGCGGCAACCATCTTCCATGTCTGCAAGAATGGCAAACTAGATCCTTCTCCATCAAAAGCTTGGGCAATCCTCGGATTAGGCCAAGTGAGCTAAGTCTTGCAAGCAAGTCGAAGCTTAAATGACCGAGCCTCCTATGCCACTTCCAAAGATCAGAGGAAGAAGGACTAGCCAAAAGACAGCGGGAAATACCAAACAACTCCGAGAAATTGCGCGAAGACTTCCAAAGGGCGAAATCAAACAAGATGCCCTGAGGATCTAAGATGCGACTAAGTTCGTTTTAAAAACGAATCTCATAGTCATCATTAAAAAGTTGCGAAACAGAAAGCAAGTTAAAATGCAGGTTAGAAACAAGAGCAACATCGCTCAACACAAAGTGCTCATTAACCGCACCAACCCATGAGACAACACCTTACCTTTACTATTGTCGCCGAAGGTAATGTACTCCTTTCCGGCGACCGTGGTAAGGCTGGAGAACCACTTGGCGTTTCCGGTCACGTGCCTAGAACAACCGGAATCCACCAACCAAATGTCCTCCAACCGTCTTACCTACATCAATAAAAGACATAGGCTGAGCATACGGTCCAACACTAGGGTTAGTGAAGTAAGGAGAATACCAGTGTTGGGCCAGCTGCTCAAAAGAACGGTCAGTGTAAAAACCATTCCTAGCCTGTCTACGGGGGTAGCGATCACCACGCACAGGAAAACATGGTCCGCTAGGGAAAGAGCGTCTATCGCGATAGTCCAAACGCGGTGGTGGGAAACGCTCAACAAAGCCTCCGCCACGGGGTCCGTATCCTGCAAAGTCAGGACCCCGTCGGCACCTCCTCCTTGACGCCTAGGACCTTGAGGTGCTGCACCTCTAGGCCTAGCTGCTCTCCTCGGAGCTCTCCTCTGGACGTTCGGCACATGCACATCATGGAAAGGATGGTACATGTCCGGGTTGTCCATCTCCCTGGCACGACGCTCATCTCTCTTGCGCCTGTAGCAAAACTCACCCAAGTGACCGTCTATCCCACAGTACTCACAATGGTAACCTCACCGCACGCAAAGGGGGTTGTTGGTACTCACGGATGTGGGTTTGGATCACTTTGCCCTTCTGTGGCATAAGCTCCTCCTAGATGGGTGGCATTGTGTCCAGCTTGTTTTTGAGGTGGTTTGGCTTGGGTGCCCACTGCTGCTGTCTTGGGTAGCTCTCGGGGGTTCCTCAAACACCCCATCCTTGGTGGTAGGCTTGGCAGGCTCTTTAGGTGGAAGCTTGGTAAGTTTGGGAGTAGTGGTGGAGTTGGGCTTCTCACATGGGTTCAGACCACTCGACTCTCCAATCTTCCCAAAAGCAGAAAGATCAACACCCGGAGCAAAACCTACACCAGGACCTCCAGCAGCTCGCTTGAATTGGGAGATCATCACCCGAGCTGCGGCTCATTGCAAGAAACCCATGACAAGATGGTCCGAAGGTATGTGTTTTCCTCCTCGGTTTGCATCTTGCCATGCTGCACATTGGCAATCTCCATCTGCAAACCCTCACACAAAGCACATCTCGTGACACAAGTGCTATCCGAGCTGGCCTTCTCTAAGACTCAATTTTGGCATTCTTCTCTGCCAACTCGGATTGCAGGACAGGACAAGTCTTGCACGCACCCAACAACATGGGTCTGGCCCGGAGCTCATCCACCTCTCCTACCAAAGCAGCATACTTACCTCTCAAAGTGAGAAGGTCAGTCATGTGCTTGGTGCACATCTCGCACTCACTC
>CM019830.1:79040505-79086662 GCA_009763385.1 Coix lacryma-jobi var. lacryma-jobi | reverse complement strand
TTTGGTTTTATAATATTATTTATCTTTTCTATATTTATAAAATAACATGGTCTAACTAAATAGAACTAATAGTAATAAAAAGCTGTGATACTTATCGTGATACTGAGGGTGCTCTCCCCCAAGCTAGATATTGACTTATTCTTTTCCTCAGAAGTCGAGAAGACTGATAATGATTTTTGAGTCCTCTTCTTCTCTTCCTGCTGAATTCAAAGATAGACACACAACTAAATATCAAACTTGATTAGTGATAATATTTCTACATATGTCCGTTGTCTTAAAGCTCTTAAAATTATCTATGTTCTTTCTTCTCCACTAAGCAGAGTTCAGCAGTGTTTCATAATATCTTTTTAGATTTTATGGTGAGCCTTCATGTGCCCATATATTTTTGTCTTTTTCTTAGGGTGAGCCTTCGTGCTCACATATTTTTGGTGTTTTTAAATTTATTTATGAAAAAACTTAAAAGGATAGAGATACTTATATGGATACATGGGGGTGCCTTCCCCCAAGCTGAATGTTGGACGTAGTCACTTTGTAATGTAGCAGACTGGCAGTGGATATGTCCTTCCTCTATTAGAGCTTTGATTGATGTTGAAGTTGTTGGGACAGTGCTCCAACAGTGGATGGAGCATTCACTTGCTCGTCAGCTTTTCTTGGTATTTCGAATCCTGTGAAACTCAAATAGACAACAAAACTTGTGGAACAGATTAGGCATTAGCGGTTGGCCACTCAAGCCTAATTGTCCAAATTTCAGTAAGATCTCTTTCTTATATTTTTGTATTTTATATTTAAGAGAAAATACAACATGATGAATGCATGCATTTTATTATTTTTATGCCACCACGGTGAGCATTCCTGTGGGTTTTTACACGCCATAGAATTATTCACATGAGGCTTATGATGCAGTAAATGACTAAGAATTAAATATGAGAAATATGTAGCAAAGTAAAGATAACTACCGATTTTTTACCTTTTGGCGAATTCGGATATTTAGGTCCGACGAACCGGACCTTCCCTTGGTTTAGACCTCCCAAGGTATGCCAGACATTTGGAAAGTTGTTATTGATTGTACCTCTGAGGTGCAGACTTTTTCTTCCATACTTTCTTGGTCTGAGTCTTCACTTCATGTGGTTCACTGTCTTGAGGTTTCTCTCCTTTCTTTTCTGGGACATGGCGACAGCTTCTTCATCATGATTGGCCTCTCTATTGTTGATAGTTTGTCTACTTTTGGCTTTGAGAGCGGCATCTTTTCACTTCTATTCTTCTTGGGTGCTTCATTGGGTATGTAATTGATGAAGTTGCATCGAGCCTTTTCTCCAGGGAAGTGAAAATGGATTTCCTCTTGTAGATGATTGTACTTGTAGTGTAGAGGAATGATCTTTCTAGAATGAGGTGGACATCACCGTCTTCTCCCATGTCGAGGATCAAGTCTGTGGGGACTTAATGACCTCTAATTCTGACTACGATGTCTTCCATCATTCCTTCTTGTTTATGCCTCTTGATATGGTGTCACTCATGTTCTTCATTCGTTCATCCACAGTTTGAAGTGAAGCGTTAATTATGAAAGCTGGCAGTATCTTGCTCAGTGTGCATGTTCTTGTAGATCTAGGACCTTCACTCTGTAGAATTTTGAGAGTGATAAACTTCTCCATGTTTGCTCGAGAGTGTGTCCTGTTCATAAAGACAAGGTAGGGATCAAGTGCATGGGCTCTGTTGGTGGAAAAACACCAACAGAACCAAAAGTTTTGTTTATTCCTCTCTAACCTTAGGCACATTGCACAAGATAAACTTGTTGTTTATGTGTTCTATTCAATTCTTAGCATGAGTGATAGGATCAGATGATATAAAAGTAGCATCTTAAAATATTTGACAGATAATTACTTACCCAAGGAATGCATAAAGTGTTGATCTTTTTATAATTGAGATATATCATCTTCCAAGGGTTAAATGCACAATATTTTAGCTCATTTAGTTAAGACAAGTGAGATGAGAGAAGAGCTAGGAACAAAGATCAAAGGACTGAACATGTTGAGTTGATTTGTTGGATCAAGTGAGGTGCAACTTAAACATGTTTAGCTCTTTATTTATGTTCATACCAGAATCAAAGAAGAAACTTTTAAAAGATGGTTACTTACCTTGAAATATTACTTTGTCATTGGAAAGTGATTGTGCTAAACCATCTTGTGGAAGCTTCTCTTGTCTAGCTGGCTTTCTTCTCTTGCTCGTCTCATAGTGTGATTGAGAGGAGGAAGATCATAGTGGAATCATCTTTATAGGTATCGACCTTCCTTCTCTTGTGTCGACTTATTAGTGAAGGCGCATTGTTCCTCGATATGCTAACTAGGATCCTCTCTCTTTCTTGTCTTAATTCTGTACTTTGAGGATGTAGGGACAGTTCCGTATTCTTCTCTTGTCAACCTTTCTTGTTTTCCTTTAATCATTGGGTTGGCAAGAGACTTGAATTTAGAGCTGCTACTCGAGTGCCTCCATGAGAGTCTTTTGTCTTGTAATGTCTCAACTGGAGATTGTCCTCTCAACAGTGTCTAGATGATGGCAGATCTTATCGATTGTTCTTTCTTGATTTTTCTAGCTCAGGTACTATCTCTCCATCTTATAAACTCTGTGGTGCAGTGGCTTCATCCTTCTATGATGCCCTCCTCACTTCTTGGCCAGTTGGTTCTCCCCTTTGATGTCTTCTCTTGGTTCTCTTTGGGTGCTCATAATTGATGTAGTTGTGACGAATCAGCAAAAAGATCCAAAAGTTGACTTCTCCAGGTCCGGCAAAGATGATAACATTGATGGTGTCTCAAGAACGATCTTCCAAGAATGAGTGGTGGATCATATTCTCTTTCGACTGGGATAGCATCTAGTGGTTTGTATTGATCAAAGTGGTGGGGTAGAAGATCAATATGTTGGAAGTTGGTTTTTCTCCTTCCTCCCTTTGATTGTTGAAACACATCTAGACAACGGAATTGTCTCTCCCAGGCTGGCTTGTGATGTAGATGGTCTCCAACAGCATGTTCATGTGTTTGACTTGTAGATCTTGCTATGTTGTAGTGGTACCATCTTGTCTCCCCAAACTAGCCTCTTGATTAGAAAGAGGATAACTTCCCACTTCTTGTCTTATGTCTGGACAATGATGATTGCAGGCCTAAGTTGTCTCATATGAGGTAAGTTGCATCCTGTTTTTCATCAGCGCCCAAGCCAAGACTCAAAGCTAGGCTAAGCACCATTTGTGATTTGAGAGTAGGTTTGTGTGTCTATGGTTTGAGTTTTTGGATCTTCAATGTTAAGACCCAACCATGGATGAACAAAATCTCTCTCCCCTGCATACTGTTAGTGGACATATACCCGAAGGATTGCAAGAATTTGAAACATGGGTTGTTGTCCATAACATATGATTTTGCATCTATGCTAATTAAAAGATGTCTTTGCGGATTACTTTAGCATCGACTAGTATTTTATGGTTGGCTGCACTTTAACATGATTCAAGGCAAAAGATAACTTGCAGTAGAAGATAAAATAATAAACTTTGATACTCACAGTTCTTTCATCCATGATGAATGAGCTGAGTCTTCATTGTGCAAATTTGTTGAAGTTCATTGTATGCCTTGCTTCATCTCCGGTGTGAGTTCATCTCCTGGACTTTCCCAAATTGATTTTGAAAGTTTTCCTGCAGGGGTTAGTCCAACAAAATATCCAATATCTACTATAGCATACTATCAGTTCAGAAATCAACCTAGACACCACGTCTAATTTGATTTAGGAAGGCATTTTAACCTAAGCACCATACTTAATTTAAAAGACTTTAGAGGTAAAATCAGCACAACCTTTTAGCTCAAAATCAAACCAGACACCATGTCTTACTTTAATTCATGAAATAGTTAAACTAACTCCATGCCTAATTTAAAAGGTGTATGATAATACTTCAAAACCAAAGAATATACTATAGTAAATAAAGATAACATGAAAGCATTGTAGAGATTTATTCAGATGGTGATGAAAGAATATGATTAGTATATGAGCATATCCTAAAGGTAGGGACAACCAACATAGCAACATGGCAAGAAATTTCTTAGAAGCCTGTAATTCATGTTGCATGATGATTGGTGGGACATACCTTGTAATTGTTTTTTCCTCGTTCTTTTCTGCTCCAGACCTGGGAAGGTTAGTGACAAAATACCCGAAGAATATTTTCATAATTATATTCTATGCTCATTACATACAAGTGCAGCAGCAAAAGGTAGAGATAGCTCATAACCAGGTATTATGATGGGTATAAGGATACTACTGGTTATGCTTGCTCATGGGGTATGATAGATAAGATGGAATTCAAAAATAACATCATAAAGAAAACAAAATAATGAAAAGACTGGGACAAAAAGGAAAAGATAAAAGTATGATTACAAGGTAACTTAAGACGTAAAATGATCTACCGTTCCCCGGCAACGGCGCCAGAAATGCTTGTTGACACTTACTAACGTCGCTACCAAGAGTAGAGATAAACTCTATCCCTGGCAACGGCGCCAGAAATGCTTGTTGTCTACATTAACGCAACACTCTACTTTATGCGGCAAGTGCACAGATAAGATCTACCAATGTAGCATGTCACCAGCGTAACCCCAGTTTAATATCTGTCGGTGTTCGTACCTGGGGGTATCACACCCAACGGAGTAATATGATCGCTGTGCTTCTCTTCCTGGATGGTGATGCAAGAGGTCACAAGGATTTATCCCTGGTTCGGGCAAAGAAGGCCCTACGTCTAGAGGGGGGGGGGGGGATGTTCTTGTATTACTTGCACCTAAGTGCTTGTACAGGGCGAATACAAGCTCAGTGAGCGTGGACCGGAGTCCGGACTTCGTGTATGTTGTGTGGAATCGTGTGTTGTCTCTCGAAGTTCTATCCGTCACCCCGGAATGAGGGCCCTGGTGTCCCCTTTTATAGAGCAAGGGGAGGGCCAGGGTTACACAGGGTATTACAGGTGTCGGGGCGTACGGGCCCAATACGGGAGCAAGGGTAGGAACCCTGTCTTGTCGGGGCCACTGGAGCCGATGTGGTCGTTGCTGTTGAGCGTCCTTGGGCGTGGCCTCCATCCCGGGCGCGGACGTGGCGGTGTGACGATGTAGAACCGTACACAGCACCCATTCCGGTACGTCCAGGACACGGCGGGGTCCCTCCGGTCTTGGGGTACCTGTCTTCCAATAGCGTGAAAGTAGTTAGGGCTCGAAGGGCGCGGAGCCGGCCTCGAGATGGCGCCTGCGGGGGCTTGAGTCCCCGTAGGTATGGGCGAGTTCCGGGGAGCCTGGTCGTACAGCGGAAATCCGGGTCTCGAGATGTGACCGAGACGTACCACAGTGCAAGGTATGGTCGAACAGTGCTTCCCTGGTGCCTTTTCGCCCATACTTGTGGTGAAAACGAGACTTGACTCTGACCCGGACCACCGTGGCACACGTTGTGTCACAGAGGACGTGACTGGAGTAGGTGGATGAATTAAGTGCGCGGTATGGGGCTGGCATCCGATGTCTGCACCGCTTGAGGGAAGCAAAACGCGTCTCGAGGGATAGGCCGCTGTGCCAGAGAGGCTCGAGGTCCCCGCGTGGGATCTCGAGGGTGTGGTGTTCGGCTTGTGGGGGGCTCGAAGAGTAGTGGAGCGCTTGCCTGAGGCCTGGGGGGCTCGGGCGAGACGGAAAGCGAGCGTGCGCCCGAGGCCTGGCTTGGAGGGCTCGGGCGAGACGGAAAACGAGCGTGCGCCCGAGGCCTGGCTTGGAGGGCTCGGCGAGACGGAAAACGAGCGTGCGTCCGAGGCCTGGCTTGGAGGGGCTCGGGCGAGGCGGAAAACGAGCGTGCGTCCGAGGCTGGCTTGGAGGGCTCGGCTCGGTGGGCCAGCGTCGTAGGCCTCGGGGGGTCGGCTTTTTAGGGGGTTAGACTAGTTGGGTCTGTTATTAACCGGTGTTCTAGGTTTACCCTATTTGTTTGCGTTGATTGGGGGTACCCCTTTGGCGTTCCCCTGATAGTAGCCCCCGAGCTCTTGTTTGAGTGCTTGCACTCGAGCAAGGGCTCTGACTTGGGTTTCGAGGGCTTGGCTGTGTTGGATCTCGAAGGCTTGGCCGTGTTGGTTCTGTGGGTGTCGTGCGAACGACACCCGCGGGTGTAGCCCCCGAGGCCACGGGGAGTGGTTTGAGCTCCCTCGTGGGCTTTTGTGCGTTTAGTTGTGATTTTAGGTTCGGGGGTGTCGGGCCCCCGAGTGTTTTAGACCTTCTTTCGTCGAGGGGTGCCAGGCTAAACCGACCGGCCGGCTCTTCGAGCTGTCCGGCACGCCGGTTGCCCTGGCTTGTCATCCCGCGAGTCCTTTCGATCGGACGCGAGGTGGGATGCCTCGTACTACCACGAGCGAGCGAGTATCGAGGTTCCCGGTGAGCTGATAACGGGGAATGTTAGGCTCCCCTTCTTTGATACACGTGAGGGGCCTCGAGGGCTTGGCCCTCGAGTGATGCCGCGAATGGCGCCCCTTGGTGCCCCTGACTCGGGTGCTCGAAGCCGGCTGTCGAACCCTCTTCGAGGTCCAGCCTTCGCTGCTTCGAGACTTAGGGCCGGGGCCCATTCTTGCCTTCCTGAAGAAGCCTCCGTCGCTTAGAAACCTTCTGCCCAGTGGGCGCGTCTTTTTAGGTGGAAATCGTCAGGGAGCGGAGATCGTGGCGCCGTATGTACCTGTGAACAGGCTCTAGATGTGGTTCGGTAGTAATATTAAATGTTCGAGGTAACCTGTCCTTTGTCGTGGGAGACTCCGTCCGAGGCTTGGCTCGGAGGGCTCGGACGAGACGGAGAACGAGCGCTCGTCCTGGGCCTGGTCTCGAGGGCTCAGGCGAGACGGAGGTCGAGCGTTCGCCCGAGGCCTGAAAATCTCATGTTCACACAAAGAAAAGAGATTAGTCGTAACTGTCCGAGTCTTTAGACCCTCTTTCGTCGAGGGGTGCCAGGCTGAACTGACTGGCCGGCTCCTCGAGCTGTCCGGCATGCCGATTGCCCTGGCTTGTCATCCCGCGTGTCCTTTCGATCGGATGCGAGGGGGGATGCCTCGTACTACCCCGAGTGGGCGAGTATCGAGGTTTCCCGGTGAGCTGGTAACGGGGAATCCAAGTGAGAGCTCGTGCCCCGTTCGATAGGGGTCGACTGTGGCCCGGAGGCGGTCTCATAAAGCATGGGTGCTCAGTTTGCAGGAGTGCCGGGTCCATTCGATAGGACCTGGTGGCTCGATGCCTCCCTCCGAGGGGATCTCACTGCATGTCAAGCTCCCCGCCTTGGATACACGTAAGGGGCCTCGAGGGCTTAGCCCTCGAGTTATGCCGCGAATGGCGCCCCTTGGTGTCCCTGACTCGGGCGCTCAAAGCCGGCTGTCGAACCCTTTTCGAGGGCCAGCCTTCGCGGCTTCGAGACTTAGGGCCGGGGCCCGTTTTTACCTTCATGAAGAAGCCTCCGTCGTCTGGGAATCCTTCTGCCCGTTGGGCACGCCTTTTTAGGCGGAAACCGTCGGGGAGTGCGGCGGACGTGAAGCCGGAGCGACGGTCGCGGCGGACCCGGGTAGTGGAGCGAATGGAGAAGTGCCGCGTGTACCCTGCATCCGGCTCGAGACGCGGTTAGGTGGGCGCATTGAATGCATTCGGTTACCTTTTTACGTCGTGGGAGATCCCGCCCGTCTGGGTTTCCCCCTATAAATATCGAAAGAGGGGAAAAGGAACCCTTTACTTTGCCTTTGCCTTCGCCGCCGCCGTAGCCTTCACGCGCCCTCTCCTTCGAGCTAGTCGATTGGGGATTTCCAACCGCCCGTCCGCTGCTCGGATCTGCGCCGCGCCACCGCCATGGCCGCCCAGACACAGATGCTGCCGGCCGAAGACTGGAGCCCGTCGAAGGTGACGCAGAGCGAAATGGACTCGCTGGTGGCCCAGGGGCTTCTGCGCCCCAACCCGGAGGAGGGACCCGCATGGTGGGTTATCCCGTCGGCGGAGCACCGGGAGCCGCACCCGCCGGAGGGGTATGTGGTGAGCTTCGCGCGCTACCACCGTATGGGGCTCGGCGTCCCGCCGAGCCGCTTCTTGCGAGGGCTGGCCCACCACTTCGAGGTGGAGCTGCAACACTTCTCCCCCAACTCCATCTCGCACGCCGCCATATTCGCCGCGGTGTGCGAGGGGTACCTGAAGATGGAGCCGCACTGGGAGATGTTCGTCCATCTCTTCCGGGGCAAGCTCTTCATCAAGTCCCTAAAGCCCAGCGGGAGGCGGCCCGTGCGCATGGGCTCCCTTGCCATCACCGCGAGGGCGGGGACCTCGTCGGCCATTGTCCCCCGCGAGTACCTGCGATACAAGCTTTCCACCAACCAGGCCGGGTGGGACGACCATTGGTTCTATCTGCGGAACGAAGGTGGCCTCTTTCCGCAGTACACCGGCAGGGTCCTCACTCAACGCCCGGAGAAGTGGACCTGGGGCGTCGCGGCGGATAGGCAACGCCACCTGGCCCCGCTGATGGAGATGATGAAGACGCTGGTGGACGAGAAGAAGCTGACCGTGCAAGCGGTCATTTGGGCGTTCCACCAGCGAAGAGTTCTCCCACTGGCGGACCGCCCCCTTCTTATGCACGAGATGGGGCCGCAGGCCCAGCTCGAGGCGCTCAGTCGCTCGAGGATGGCCGAGGGGAGGCTGTCCCGGAACGAGGGCGTCTCCCGGGTGTCAATCACGATCCAGGGGCCGTTCATCCCTGAGTACACCAACCTGGTTGCCATGGCACCCGACGAGGGGTGTCTCGACCTGGTAAGCCTCCCTCGAGCCGAGCTATCTCGAGCCTCCTCCCCCTTTTTCCTCCTTCGATCCTTTTGCATCCGTCTTGTGGTTTGTCTCATCACGCTTCTTCTTTTTTCAGGGGGCATTTACTTGTCGCGCGTCGAGGCCCCCGGTGAGGGAGGACGCCGCGGATTCTCAGGTGAGGCGCCTCTCTGCTCGGAAAGACAAGGAGAGCAAGGATGCCAAAAAGAAGAAAAAGAAAAACAAAAACTTGCGTCGCATAGCTCGGGAGCAGAGACTGGCGAAGGCTCGTCGCAACCGTCAGCCTGGGGACGGGTCCCCCGAGCTGAGCTCCTCGAGCTCGGAGGAGGAGAGTGGCTCGGAGGAGGAGAGCGACGACGAGGGGATGGATGCACGCCTGATGCGCGCGGGGCTCGTCGATGACAGGGCTGACCGCTCCTCTGTGCAGGAGGGTACACTGGAGGTCCCCCCGACAAAGGGGTCGCGCGGGACGCAGCCGTGGAGGGCGGCACCGATCACTGCCTCGTCGGGGGCCCGAGGACCGTCGAGCTCCGCGCCGGACGTGCCCCCGGTCGTAAGGAAGCCCCGGACCCAGAGCGCCTCCGCCACAGTACCAACAGAGGCCGTCCCCGCGTCAGCCCAGACGGGGGGTCTCGAGAAGGGTCGGGCTTCAAGAAGCGGCCGACAGGTCGAGAAGGATTTCGGGCCCGACCGCCGCGAGCCGTCAAGGGCGCCGTCGAGCCCGCGGAGGAGCGGGCGCCAGGAGGAGGCGTCGAGCCCGTGCCATCACGAGCATCGGGGAGGGAGTCCCGAGCATCTCGTGAACAGGGGCGTGAGCGTCCCCGGAGTCCATCGCCGCACCGCCGCCGGGACACGGAAGCGGACGCGGGAGGGCGCGACCACCAGCGCGAGCGCCGGAGCAGGTCCCGGAGCCCGCGCCGGGGCGGGTGCCACGACGACAGCACGAGGGAGGTACGGTCGCCCTCCCGCGATGTGGGGCGGAAGGAGGGCTCTCCCTCGAGGTCGAGCCACGGGAGGCGTCGGGAGCCCTCCCCCCATCCCAGCCCTGCGGAGACGGCCCAGGCACAGGGCTCGAGCCGTGGGGTGGGCTCGAAGCCCCCGAGTGGGTCCGGCGATTCCGGGAAGAAGCCCAGCCGCCGCTTCGGGTGAGTAGTTTCTTGGGTCTCGTCGGTAGTGAGGCTTCAACTCTTTACTTTTGATGACGCATGCTATCTCCGTTTTCTCAGGGGGAAGCGCTCCTACCAGGAGGTGGACCTCGCTTCGTCCAAGCGGGCCAAGACCTCGAGCCCCGTCGAGGCACAGGCACCTCGAGGTATGGCTCCTTCCTCCGCTAGAGAAGCCGCTTGGCTGGAGAAGGCTCGAGCTGCCATGGCTCGAGGAGGCCAGATGGTCGTCGCGAATTTTGGTGAGGCCGTCGCCATCGACCACAGGGGTCGAGGCATCCTTCCCGATTCTGATATCGCTGTCATCTCGTATTGCAGGGGCCACAGCTCACGGCATCGAGCCAGCCTCCACCACGTCAACTGAGGCGCTGCCTCCTCCCCCTCCTCCTCCTCCGGCGACGGCGCCAGCTGGGAGCGCCACCCTTCCCCCCACCGCGACGGCTGTTTTCGGGGGAAGCGCCTGGGGCGAGCACGGCCCCGCCGGTGTCTGGGGCTGAGGAGACTGCGCCCCTCGTGGCCCCGACCAAGCACGAGCCGGGCTGCGGAGGAGGGAAAGGGGGGAGAGGCGTCGGCGGAGAAGGAGCCGACGGTGGAGGACCTCCTGAACGAGCTGGAGCAGGGGCCACTCCTCGCCGGGGGCTCGACGATGACGGAGGCGCCCGAGGGGCCGGCTAGCGCTGACAAAACGCCGGAGGACCCGATCAGGGAAGAGGGCCCGGGGTCGAGCCTTCCCTCGATCGATTCCGCCGCCATTCGAGCCTTCGCCCCCACGCGAGGTAGTGACGCCGCCTCGGGAGGCGGCGGAGCAACAGGAAGTGCCGGCGGAGGGACGGAGGGAGTCGGGGCCCGTGCCGTCGGGCGTCGGGTCCGCTGTCGGGGCAGCTCGAGGCGGAGGAGGATCTGCCCGACATCGAGCTCGACCGACCAATATGGCCGTTTCCCGTCCCACTGAGCCCGCCCCTTGCCGTGGTTCCCATCGAGCAGCCGGCCCAGCGGGGGGCCCCGCGCGAGGTGCGGTCCATCTTCCGGGAGGTGGCCGAGCTTATGGCGGAGGCGGAGCGGTCCTGCTCCGAGGAGGCGGGCCGGTCCGCACAGGTGTCAGCCGCCCTCGCGCGGGCTGAGGCGGAGCTTCAAGATCTCCGCGCGGAGCTGAGCCGGAACGCCCAAATGGCGAGCCGGCTCAATGAGGCGGAGGCGGAGGTCCGGGTGGCTCGAGGTGAGGTCGCTCAATCCAAGGAGGAGGCCACCGCCGCTCTCGAGGCGTCGAGGAAGGAGGACGCGGATGCGCGAAGCGAGGCCACCTCCGCCCGGGCTGAAGCCGAGGCGGCGAAGCAGGAGGGCCGCTGGCGCCCGAAGCGAGGCCGCCACCGCCCGAACCGCAGCGGAGGCGGCAAGAAAAGAGGCCGAAGACGCCGAGAGTGGTGCCGCCACCGCCGAGCTGCCGAGGTGGCGGCACGGCAGGAGGTGATCCGAAAGGATCTGGCCCTGGCGGAGGCGGGCAGGCTGATCGAGGAGCTTAGGTCCGAGAGGCTCCTCATGCTGACCGAGAAGCGCAGGCTCGAGCAGCGCGGCTGAGGGCCTTACCAGCGACCTCGCCGCACTGGGTCGACACTGCGATGGTGAGGCTTACACCTTGTTCCTTGTTCGGGTCTCGAAGTTTTTCGTTACGCCGCAGTCTCACTCTTCCTCGTTCATTGCACAGGGGTCGAGAAGACGGTCGAGGAGCTCCGTGGGACGAACGAGGTTCTCTTGGACCAACTCCAAGACAAGACGATGGTGGCGGAGCGGGCTCGCGCCTCCCTCGACCGGCTCGGCCCCACGTGGGGTGCTCCTCCAGTGGCTGCGGCAGAAGGTGCGGTGGCCCGAGGCGATGCCTTGGTCGACGCCTTGTGCTTCTTCCACGCAGCCATGCGGGACCGTGTCCGGCAAGCTCTCCATCATGGCGTAAAGCAGACGCTCGCGGTTGTCCGCTCCTGGCTTCCGCTTCCCGGTCCACGTTGTCGCTAACGGCTTCATTGAGATCGAGGGGAAGGACGAGGAGTGGAACAACCGCCGTGTCGACAAAATTTTAGAGAAGATGGAGAGGCCGGGTACGTCGCTCGCGAAGATCTTCGAGGAGGTACGTGCTGCCTCCTGACACCAGCAGCGGTGTCGGGAGCCCTCCTCCTTCGAGCTCGGGCGTCGAGGTTGAGCCCGCCGTGGAGGACCTCAGGGAGGAGTACCGCACCGACGAAGACTAGGGCCTGCAGCGCCAAATTTGGGCGTCGGGGCCCCTGTAAGAATTTATGGCATGAATGAGGGTCCGATGATACCCGTATGTATATATGACTTGTTTGTTTAAAGGGGTTGTTTTCCTTTCAAATGCGTTTGACCACTTCTCTTTGTCGCAAGCTCGAGTTTCTGCTAACTTAGTCTGTGTTCCCTTCGATACGTCGCTGAGCCCCTCGAGGGGAGGCGTAGGTAGGGCACCGTAGCCCGGGGGCGTAGGTGGCCGTCTACGTCGACGCCCCCCGACCTTGGAGGCTCGAGGTACTTTAGGATTTAGACGTCGCTAGTTCACTCGAGGCATGAGTCGAGACGAGGGTCAAAATTTTTGAAAAGAAAACGCGCATTTTTTCCGGAGTCTGGGGGGGGGTGAGGCCCCCCCGTCAGCCCCCGAGGGAGGCTTGACCCTGAGCAAAGCAGGGTCGAGGCTACCTTAAGTTGCTAAGCAAAATGAAAGACAATGCACGAGTTTGTTCATTCATTTTGGGCGTGTTTGTACAAAGCAACAAAATGAACAAGGCCTCGAGGCCCTTAAGGGTAGAAGCGACGTAGCTGAGATATGTTCCACGCGTTCGCCAGGATTCTGCCTTGATCGTCGTAAAGCTTGTACGTTCCTGGTTTGAGCTCCTTAGCTACGGTGTATGGGCCCTCCCACGGAGGAGTGAGCTTGTGGCGCCCTCGATTATCTTGCAGCCGTCGAAGCACGAGGTCCCCGACCGCCAGGTCTCTCCTGCGCACGTGCTTGTCGTGGTAGCGTCGAAGCGTTTGCTGGTAGCGCGCGGAGTTGATGAGCGCCACAGTCTCGGGCCTCCTCGAGCTGGTCCTTGGCGTTGGCGAGCCTTTCATCGTTGGTTTGCTCGTTGTAGGCTCGAAGTCGAGGGGAGCCGTATTCGAGGTCCGTAGGCAAGACAGCCTCGGCGCCGTAGGTTAGGAAAAACGGAGTGAACCCGGTGGCTCGACTCGGCGTAGTCCTGAGACCCCACAGCACCGAGGGGAGCTCTGCGGCCCATCCCTTTCCGAAATTTTTAAGAGTCTTGAACAGCCTCGGCTTCAGCCCATGAAGTATCATGCCGTTGGCGCGCTCGACCTGCCCGTTGCATTGAGGGTATGCGACCGAGGCCCAGGTCACGCGAATGTTGTTGTCATCGCAAAAGTTGGTGAACTTTTTGCCCGTGAATTGGGTGCCATTGTCGGTGATGATGACGTTAGGCACTCCAAACCGGTACATGATGCTGGCGATGAACTCGACGGCCTTCTCGGAGGTGGGGTCTCCTATCGGCTTAGCCTCGATCCACTTGGTGAACTTGTCGATGGCCACGAGCACGTGTGTGTACCCTCCACTTGTCCTTTTGAGGGGACCTACGAGGTCGAGCCCCCAAACGGCGAATGGCCAAGTAATTGGGATCATCTGCAGGGCATGTGCGGGTTGGTGCGCCTGTTTGGCGTAGAATTGACACCCATGGCACGCTCGGACCAAGCGCTTGGCGTCCCCAATGGCGGTCGGCCAATAGAAGCCTTGACGGAAGGCGTTCCCAACCAGGGCCCTCGGCGCTGCGTGGTGGCCGCAAGCCCCCGAGTGCATGTCGTTGAGGAGCTTGCGTCCTTCCTCGAGGAGGATGCAGCGCTGAAGGATCCCGGTCGGGCTTCGTCGGTATAGTTCCCGTTCGTCGCCAGTAGGTGACGTAGGTCTTGGCCCTTCGAGCTATGCGCCGAGCCTCCGTCTTGTCTTCCGGTAGCACGCCTAGTGCTAAGTAAGTCGAGGTAGGGCATCCGCTAGTCGAGGTGTCGTGGTGAAGAAGAGGCGGTTGCGTCGACCTGCATCGCCTCAGCGGATGTCCAGGAGCCATTCCCGAGGGGTGGCAGTTGAAAGTCGAGCCCCCGTATCTAGCTCGAGGGGTGGCGTCGAGAGGCCAGCCCCCGGGTCGATTTCGACGGATGGCTCGAAGACGTCCCTCGAGAAGACGTCTGGTGGTACCGTGCCGCGCGTGGACTGCCAACTTTGCCAGCTCGTCTGCGGCCTCGTTGTACTTTCGAGCTATGTGGTTGAGCTCGAGGCCGTGAAACTTATCTTCCAGCTTGCGCACCTCCCCGCAGTATGCCTCCATCTTGGGATCGATGCAGCTTGAAGCCTTCATAACCTGGTTGATGACGAGCTGCGAGTCTCCTCGGGCGTCGAGGCGTCGGACTCCGAGCTCGAGGGCGATGCGCAGCCCATTGACGAGGGCCTCGTACTCGGCGACGTTGTTGGAGGCGGGGAAGTGCAAGCGTAGCAGGTAGCGCATGTGGACTCTGAGGGGTGAGATGAAGAGCAGGCCTGCGCCAGCCCCGTCTTCATGAGGGATCCGTCGAAGTACATGGTCCAGAGCTCGGCTTGAATCTGCGCCGGCGGGAGCTGAGTGTCGGTCCATTCAGCGACGAAGTCCGCCAACGCTTGCGACTTGATGGCCTTTCGGGGGCGTAGGTGATGGTCTCCCCCATTAGTTCGGCGGACCACTTGGCGATGCGCCCCGTGGCCTCCCGATTGTTGATGATCTCACCGAGGGGGAAGGACGACACCACTGTTACTGGGTGAGCGAGGAAGTAGTGTTGGAGCTTGCGCCTTGTGACGATGATGCCGTAGAGCAGCTTTGGATGTGCGGATACCGGACCTTGGCCTCGGAGAGTACCTCACTGGTGAAGTACACCGGTCGTTGGACCGGCAATGCATGACCCTCCTCGTGCCTCTCAACGGCTATGACCGCGCTGACCACCTGAGTGGTTGCGGCCACATAGAGGAGGAGGGGCTCGGGGGAATCGCCACCTTCGGCTGGTCGCGGGGGCACGAGAATTGGTGCAGAAGTCAGCAACCCCTTCAACTTGGTTAAGGCCTCCTCGGCTTCGGCGGTCCACGCAAAGTGCTCCGTCTTTTTAGCAGGCGGTAGAGGGGTAGTGCTTTTTCCCCCAGCCTCGAGATGAATCTGCTGAGAGCGGCTAGGCAGCCTGTCACTTTCTGCACACCCTTGAGGTCACGAAATCGGGCCCATCCTCGTGACTGCTGAGATTTTTTCAGGGTTTGCCTCGATCCCCCGTTGTGAGACGATGTAGCCAAGTAGCATGCCTCGAGGCACACCAAAGACACACTTCTCGGGGTTGAGCTTCACATTCTTGGCCCGGAGGACACTCGAACGTGGTCTCGAGGTCGCTGATGAGGTTCCCGACTTTTTTAGTTTTAACCACGATGTCATCGACGTAGGCCTCGACGGTCCTTGCCTATGTGCTCGCCAAAGATGTGCTGCATACATCGCTGGTACGTTGCCCCGGCGTTTCACAGGCCGAAGGGCATCGTAACATAGCAATACATACCAAATGGCGTGATAAAAGAGGTTGCGAGTTCGTCGGATTTTCTCATCCTAATTTGGTGGTAGCCGGAATACGCATCAAGGAACGAAAGCACTTCGCACCCAGCAGTGGAATCGACAATCTGATCAATTCTAGGTAAAGGAAACGGAACTTTTGGACATGCTTTATTCAGACCAGTGTAGTCTACACACATCCGTATTTTTCCATTCTTTTTCCTAACTAATACAGGGTTAGCTAGCCACTCTGGGTGAAATACCTCCTTGATGAACCCGGCCGCCAAAAGCTTGTGCACCTCCTCGCCGATGATCCTGCGCTTCTCCTCGTCGAAGCGGCGCAGGCGTTGCTTCACCGGTCTGGACCCGGCCTGGATTTCCAAGGCGTGCTCGGCGACTTCCCTCGGTATGCCCGGCATGTCCGAGGGGCCCCATGCAAACATGTCGATGTTCGCGCGGAGAAAGCCGACGAGCACTGCTTCCTATTTAGGCTCGAGGCTGGCACTGACGGTCAGCGTCTTGCCATCGGTCGAGGTCAGGTCGACGGGTATCTGCTTCGTGTGCTCCGCCGGCTCGAAGGTGCCAGCGTGGCGCTTCGCTTTAGGGGCCTCCTCGGTGGCCAGGGCGGCTAGGGCCTCGAGCGAGTCGAGCTGGACGTTTGCCTCCCCACGCTCGACGCACTCCACGTCGCAGTGGTACGCGTGCTCGTAGGACGTGTCGACGGTGATGACCCCTTTTGGCCCCGGCATTTTGAGCTTCAAGTACGTGTAGTTGGGAACCGCCATGAACTTGGCATAGCCTGGCCGACCGATGATGGCGTGGTAGGTCCCTTGGAATCCAACCACCTCGAAGGTGAGCGTCTCCTGGCGGAAGTTAGCCGGCGTGCCAAAGCAAACCGGCAGGTCGATGCGCCCGAGGGGGTGGGCCTTCTTTCCTGGCACGACCCCGTGGAAACCTCCGACGCTGGGTCGGAGCTGACCCTCTGAGATCCCCAGGAGGTCGAGGGTCTCGAGGTATATGATGTTGAGGCTCGAGCCCCCATCCATCAACACCTTGGAGAACCGTACGTCGACGATGATGGGTTCGACGACGAGGGGGTACGCCCCCGGGTTTATGACACGGTCCGGATGGTCATCACGGTCGCCGTGATTGGCCATCGGACCAGTCAAGATACCGGGGGGCGTCGTGGCCAAGTGAAAAGATTTCCTGGCGCTCCTTCTTCTTTCTCGAGCTGAGAGTCCCGACGGTCGGCCCCCCGTAGATCATGTAGCAGTCGCGCACCGGGGGGAAGTCAGCCATCCGCGTCCCCGCCGCCGCGTCCGATTGTTATCCTTGCCCTTGGGCGCGTCTTCCCTCTTATCGCCGAGCTTGGAGTAGTAGCCCTTCAACAGTCGGCAGTCTTTCAACTTATGGTTTACGGGGCCTGGGTGATAAGTGCAGGGATCCTCGAGCATTTTATCGAAGACGGCCCCGTCCGGGGGGCCTCGAGGCTTCTTATGCTCGAGGGTGCCTGCGAAGCACTTCTTCATCATCGTCGTCGTGGGCAGTCGCGCTTCGCTTTTGACCTTTCCCCTTGCCCTTCTTCTTTTTGCCGTTGTTGCCGCGGCTTTTGACATCGTCGCCCTTGCTCGAGCCCTCCGGCGCGGTCACCGCCTTACCTTTGTCCGTGGAACGGCCAAACAAGGCCCCCACTGCCTCGTCGCCTGAGGCAAAGCTGGTGACACGATCCATCAGGTCCTCGACCGTCCTGGGACGGTAGCGTCCTAGCTCATGAACTAGCTCTTGGCATGTTGTGCCTGCGAGGAACGCTGAGATGACGTCCTCATCAGGCACGTGGGGGAGCTCGAGGCGCTGCTTCGAGAACCGTCGAGCAAAATCGCGGAGGGGCTCGTTCGCCGCCTGCCTGCAACGCCGTAGGTCCCAGGGGTTGCCTGGGCGCACGCAAGTCCCCTTGAAATTCCCGTCGAAGACCCTGACTAGGTCGGCCCAGTCGTCGATCCGATCCGGCGGGAGCCCTCGAGCCACCGGCGGGCGGTGTCCGAAAGGTAAAGTGGGAGCTGCCGTATGATCACACGGTCATCGTTCTTCGCTCCACCCAGTTGGCAGCCTAGGCGGAAGTCTGAGAGCCAGAGCTTGGGCTCGACCTCCCCGTCATACTTCACGATGTTGGTCGGAGGTCGGAAGCGGTCGGGGAGGGTCGAGCTGCGGATGGCCCGGCTGAAGACTCTGGGGCCCGGGGGCTCGAGGACTTGCCGGTCCTCGTCACTGTCGTAGCGCCCCCCTCGATGGGCGCTATAGCCGCGCTCCTGGGCCCCCTTGTCCTTGCGCCGGCGGTTGATGTCGTTGCGGGCGTCATTGGGGTCTCGAGGTGGGCGGTTGTCGACGATCCGCTCCCGGACTGGCCTGGCCTGAGAGGCGTTCGGCTGATGGACGGATGCCTCGCGCTCGTTGCGGGGCGTGTCCGCCGGCTTTTCCGAGGCCGCTCCGCGCCGTCGTGACGCCGAGCTCTCGGCCTGCTGCACGACGGCTGTCTCGAGGAGGTTCTTCATTTCCCCAAGCTTGCGCCTGGCGTCAGGGTTGGAGACGGCGGGTAGATCACGGAGTAGCATCGCCGCCGCCACCACGTTCTGCCCGGCTCGCGGGAAACGCGCCTCGGGACGTGCTGGCGCCCCGTCCTCAAGGATCTGCCAGTGGACCTCTCGAGCTCGGCCACGAACGCCGGCGCCTCGAGGCTGGGCCGGTTCTTGCGCTAAGGTTTTCTTGAGCTGCAGCAGACGTTGTCAGTCCTCCTCAGCCTTGGCGATGGCCTCCCGCAGCTGTGCGAGCTGCGCCGCTCGGTCGTCGCTGTGCTGGGATGGAGCAGCCGGTGCCGGGGGTTCGTTCCTCCCCTGAACGCGTGACCCGCCCGCCGCAGCCACGTCTCCGGGCCCCTCGAGGTTGAGCGTCGGCCTGGTGTCGTCGTCGCCGTCGTCCTCGGCTTCGTCCGCGACCCCCTCGAGCTAGAAACACTCCCTGGTAGAGTCCCAGAGGTCAGGGTCATGGTAGTCGTACTCATCGGAGTTGGAGCTGGCGATGCCGCGCCGCCTCGGCTCGGGCCGGGGCTGCAGCTCGCGGTACCATTCCCCGAAGGTGGCTTGACGAGATGGCCCGACGGCTCGTGAGGGGCCGCGGTCTACGCGCGCGGGGTGGACAATCTCCAGGTTGGCGATGGCCTGCAGTAACACGCCCGGGCGTTCCTCCTGCTCCGCCGGCTCTCGGCCCCGAGTGCGCTCGTTGAGCTGGCGGGCGTGAGCTGCCGCGGAGCTGTCGAGGCCGAACGGGAACTGCCGACGTCGAGCGCGGTACACCTCGTGCGGGAGGAGGCTGGGTGGCGTCGACGGTGCACGGCTCGGAGGCCTCTGGCCTGGCTCCTGGTCCGTGCGCACGATGAACGCGAAGTCGCTGGGCGGGCGCGGGCGCGCCCTGGAGGTCTCCGGCCGCGCGCCGGGCTGGTTTCCCCTCGGGGACCCTGCACCGGCTACGGGGGCATGGGTGTTTGCCGTGGGCACTGCCTGTGCCCGGCAACGATGGTGACGACGGCGCCGCTCGCGATGTGGCGACGTGTGGTGGTGCGGGCGACGCGCCACGCCCCCCGCGCGGGGTGGCGTGACACGCCCTCCGCTCGGGCCCTCCGTGGAGAGCAGAGTCAGCTCGTTGCTGTTGCCTGTGGCTAGGAACTCGAGGATCCCGAACCAGACGATGACACCAGCCGAGAACGGAAGAGGGGATCAAGCCATCTAGGAACAACGAGAAATCGGCTCGGACACGCGAGGACCCCTACCTGGCGCGCCAACTGTCGGTGTTTCAAAACCGGGGGTTTGACACCAACGAGTAATATGATCGCGTGCTTCTCTTCCTGGACGGTGATGCAAGAGGACACAAGGATTTATCCTGGTTCGGGCAAAGAAGGCCCTACGTCCAGCGGGGGAGGAGGTTCTTGTATTACTTGCACCTAAGTGCTTGTACAGGGGCGAATACAAGCTTGGTGAGCGCGGACCGGGGTCCGGACCTAAGTGTGTGGGTGTAAGGCGCTCTAACGTGTTTGTAACCGTGCGAATGAGGGCCCTGGCGTCCCCTTTTATAGGGCAAGGGGAGGCCAGGGTTACACAGGGGTTTTACAAGTGTCGGGGCGTACGGTGCTCAATACGAAGTAGGGTAGGAACCCTGTCTTGTCGAAGACATTGTAGCCGACGTGGGCGTTGCTGTTGAGGCATCCTTGGGGCGTGGCCTCCATCCCGGGCGCGGACGTGGCGGTGTGACGATGTAGAAGCCGTACAACACCCATTCCGGCACGTCCAGGACACGGCGGGGTCCCTCCGGGTCTTGGGGTACCTGTCTTCCAATAGCGTGAAAGTAGTTAGGGCTCGAAGGGCGCGGAGCCGGCCTCGAGATGGCGCCTGCGGGGGGCTCGAGTCCCCGCAGGTATGGGCGAGTTCCGGGGAGCCTGGTCGTACAGCGGAAATCCGGGTCTCGAGATGTGACCGGGACGTGCCACAGTGCAAAGTATGGTCGAACAGTGCTGTGCTGGTGCCTTTTTGCCCATTCTTGTGGTGAAAATGAGACTTGACTTTGCCCTGGTTACTGTGGTACACGTCGGGCTGCAGAGGATGTGACTGGAGTAGGTGGATGTATTAAATGCGCGGTAGGGGGCTGGCATCCTACGTCTGCACCGCTCGAGGGGGGCATAGAGCGCCTCGGGGGATAAGCCGCTGTGCCAGAGGAGCTCGAGGTCCCCGCATGGGGTCTCGAGGTGTGATGTTCGGCTGTGGGGGGCTCGAAGGGCAGTGGAGTACTTGCCCGAGGCCTGACGCGCCTCGGCTTGGAGGGCTCGGCTCGGAGGGCTCGGGCGAGACGGAGAGCGTGCGTTCGCCCGAGACTTGGCTTGGAGGCCTCGGGCGAGACGGAAAGCGAGCGTTCGCCCGAGGCTTGGCTTGGAGGGCTCGGGTGAAACGGAAAGCGAGTGTTCGCCTGAGGCTTGGCTTGGAGGCCTCGGTGGACCAGCGTTGCAGGTCTCGAGGGGTTGGCCTTTCAGGGGGTTAGACTTAGTTTGGTCCGTTATTGATTTGTGTTCTAGGTTTAACCTATTTGTTTGCTTTGATTGGGGGTACCCCTTTGGCGTTCCCCCGACACTACCTTCACAACTATTTTTGGGATCATAAACTACGGATTAGTGCCATTGCTTCCCTAGGAACAGACTCCTATTAGAAAATCATTTTGGAAGGATAAAAATGATTAGTACTAAAGGAATTTTTAAACATTATAATATGTCCTCTATGAAAAGATCTGCAATCTTGAGAGCAGCTGGTTATAACAGATATTTACAAATGTGGAAGGACATATAGCCATTGTATATATAGCTTTGTAGATACTGCAAATTGGCGACGACAAATTGTAGATAAAAAAATAATTAAAATGTTCAGAGACCTAGGATAAAGTATATTGAACCTTGAAAAATGGAAATCAATGTTTAGACCTGTGCTCCTGAATTTGAACTAGAAATCTGCTACTTTGTTCTTTCTGTAACTTTACATTACTGTACTTTATTTGTCAATCATCTATAGTACTATTTCTTGCTTATCAGAATGTGTCATAAGAATGGAGCATAATTCACATTTCTTGGCCAATGCCTGCATTGCAGAGCCTACACGAGATAACTATGAACTGTACTACATATGTAAGGTAAAATCATTCCTTTTCTGTGTTGCATATGCGTAATTATAACTATCTGAATCGTGATAATCTATTTAAACGACTAATGCCCCCTTTGGAATGGGATTTTTTTCCCACTCCTACCTTTTTCCTCTGAAAAATGAACATATTCCTATGAAATTCCTATGAAATTTCTGGGTTCCAAGGGGACCCTAATTGTTTCTCTTGAGTCTATATGTGCTTATATCACATAGTTTGATCGCCAGTTCTAAACATCTCACCACTACTTTTGAGCCTTGTGGATGATAATAATTTTCATCGTTTGTCGTCTCAACCGACACTAAAATAATAATCACTGCCAGCTCATCGAACGAACTACCGCACTACTGAAAATCCGAGATTTATCGAGTGTTTTTTATTTTGCCGAGTGTCAAAACGCGGGCACTCCAAAGAGGTAGTTTGCCGAGTGTTACTCGAAACACACGACACAAAGTTGGCACTCTGGTAAAAACTTGCTTTGCCGATGTTAACACTCGGCAAACACCAACACACGGCAAACATACCACTTTGCTGAGTGTCAAGAGAAGGATTTAAATATAAATTATCCGTTTTGCTTACAAAATAACTTTTTTGTAAAACCCCATTCTATTTTTTGGGGGTTAAAATTTACTTTTTTAAACTGCTGACCCGAAAAACCTTCCAGTTTTTTTTGAAAAAGCAAAAAAATAAAAAAAGGGTTAAATCCAGTAAAAAACGCAAGTTTTTTTTTTTAAAAAATTTTTTTTCTCCGACAAAAAAAAATACTTAAATCAAAAATAGAGTTTTTTTTTAAGGGTCAATTAAAATTTCTTTTACAACACCTAACAGTAGAATTGGAGCACAATCACTTATTCGGGTAAATTATAATTTTAAAAAATTTTTGGTTTCGTGAGGGGAAAGTAAAAGAATAACTTAAGGGAAACTCTGGGCTTAGCTGAAATTCAGGCCACCCCCTCTCACAATTTTTTTACTATGATTTTTGGGTCTCATGCTAATGACATCTTATGCCTACCTTACTGAATTGTCTTCCCTCCTAACAATTGGCAGTATTTCCCTGAAGGATTTAGAATCAAACCACGTCAAGCTGGCAACAGTGCCCTTCCCCGTTTCCTATTTCGCTTAATCTGCCCTATTTTCCCTCCATATCATTTGTCCCGCCTGCTTCTGTTGCTGCATCTGCTCTCTCCACTGTTACCCATCAATGCACAGGCAAGACAAGAAGCCACTGCATTTGCACACAGAGCATGTGATTGTTGGTCGTTGAGTTGAAGATGGATTTCTTGGTTGGATTTGTTTGCGTGATGCACTGCAGTTGGGTTCAACATGCCACCACAATGAGCTATAAACAAATACAAGTAAATTTATGTCATTTTTGTATTTCTTCAACTCTTTAAGCTTTTCTGTTCCTTGGTATATGGGCATGACCATCTCCATCAAACCTCAGCTGCGTAATCCAAGGTAAACAGTACTCCAATGCATTCATCTTTGTCTGTCACTCGCTTAGTCACTCTACATATGTATGTGGACATCCGGATTATAGTATCATCTTTCTTCATTGAAAATCACCCCCTTTTTCCAAATTTATCAAGTTTTGTTCTATTTCATTTCATTTCATTTGGTTGCCTGCCTCAACTAAATTAATCTATCGCTTATTTGTTTATCACCTATTGATTTGTCGCTTACACTAATGGATCACTAAGAAGTAGGATATCGGCCATTCCAATCCTTTAATGTTGCATCCCATTCTCATGTGACCATATGATGATTTACCTAGACTATATTTTTCAACAGCCTTGCTATAAAAGTACCTTTTGTGGTTTAAATGGTTTCTCCATGTTTTTCTTACACATGGCGAGTGTTCTATTTATGACCTAACATTGATTCCCATTAATAGGTGTTCAAACTCTGAAATATGAAAGATATGCCATACTTCTCAGAATTGTCAGACAAGTAGGGTGAACCTCAACAAATGACTTAGTAAGGAATCATTTGTATCAAATTTATTTTATCCCACTTTGCTTCCTTACTAAGGGACTCTGATGATGGTTTAATCAAAAGGCAAACAATGAGATGTTAGGTTAAAGCAGAGATACATGTATGACCTCTATTAATAATGGTTGATAATTTTTGTTGCCTTCTGTCTATTGCCATTTAACCTGTTAATTTTAAACAAAAACACGCTTCTTTGTAACCTGAAATAGTTGTTACAGCTACAAAGTGATTAGTCATTCCCTACACATCTGCAAAGATACTTTCTCTTCCTTTTTTCCCTGCCAATAACGTATCATTGATGCTAGATTCATATGTTTCTATACATTCTTTGATCTTGACATGTGTTTTGTAGTACGTAGCCAGGTAGGCAACTACTGTTGTCACTATTCTTTCTCTGAAATGCAGAGGCTACCTGTCGGTGTTTCGAAACCGGGGGTTTGACACCAACGAGTAATATGATCGCGTGCTTCTCTTCCTGGACGGTGATGCAAGAGGACACAAGGATTTATCCTGGTTCGGGCAAAGAAGGGCCCTACGTCCGCGGGGGAGGAGGTTCTTGTATTACTTGCACCTAAGTGCTTGTACAGGGGCGAATACAAGCTTGTTGAGCGCGGACCGGGGTCCGGACCTAAGTGTGTGGGTGTAAGGCGCTCTAACGTGTTTGTAACCGTGCGAATGAGGGCCATGGCGTCCCCTTTTATAGGGCAAGGGGAGGCCAGGGTTACACAGGGGTTTTACAAGTGTCGGGGCGTACGGTGCCCAATACGAAGTAGGGTAGGAACCCTGTCTTGTCGAAGACATTGTAGCCGACGTGGGCGTTGCTGTTGAGGCGTCCTTGGGGCGTGGCCTCCATCCCGGGCGCGGACGTGGCGGTGTGACGATGTAGAAGCCGTACAGCACCCATTCCGGCACGTCCAGGACACGGCGGGGTCCCTCCGGGTCTTGGGGTACCTGTCTTCCCAATAGCATGAAAGTAGTTAGGGCTCGAAGGGCGTGGAGCCGGCCTCGAGATGGCGCCTGCGGGGGGCTCGAGTCCCCGCAGGTATGGGCGAGTTCCGGGGAGCCTGGTCGTACAGCGGAAATCCGGGTCTCGAGATGTGACCGGGACGTGCCACAGTGCAAGGTATGGTCGAACAGTGCTGTGCTGGTGCCTTTTTGCCCATTCTTGTGGTGAAAACGAGACTTGACTTTGCCCTGGTTACTGTGGTACACGTCGGGCTGCAGAGGATGTGACTGGAGTAGGTGGATGTATTAAATGCGCGTGTAGGGGGCTGGCATCCTACGTCTGCACCGCTCGAGGAGGGCATAGAGCGCCTCGAGGGATAAGCCGCTGTGCCAGAGGGGCTCGAGGTCCCCGCATGGGGTCTCGAGGTGTGATGTTCGGCTGTGGGGGGCTCGAAGGGCAGTGGAGTACTTGCCCGAGGCCTGACGCGCCTCGGCTTGGAGGGCTCGGCTCGGAGGGCTCGGGCGAGACGGAGAGCGTGCGTTCGCCCGAGACTTGGCTTGGAGGCCTCGAGCGAGACGGAAAGCGAGCGTTCGCCCGAGGCTTGGCTTGGAGGGCTCGGGCGAAACGGAAAGCGAGTGTTCGCCCGAGGCTTGGCTTGGAGGCCTCGGTGGACCAGCGTTGCAGGTCTCGAGGGGTTGGCCTTTCAGGGGGTTAGACTTAGTTTGGTCCGTTATTGATTTGTGTTCTAGTTTAACCTATTGTTTGCTTTGATTGGGGGTACCCCTTTGGCGTTCCCCCGACAGTAGCCCCCGAGCTCTTGTTTGAGTGCTTGCACTCGAGCAAGGGCTCTTGACTTGGGTTTCGAGGGCTTGGCTGTGTTGGATCTCGAAGGCTTGGCCGTGTTGGTTCCGTGGGTGTCGTGCGAGCGACACCCGCGGGTGTAGCCCCCGAGGCCACGGGGGAGTGGTTTGAGCTCCCTCGTGGGCTTTTTGTGCGTTTAGTTGTGATTTTTAGGCTCGGGGTGTCGGGCCCCCGAGTGTTTAGACCCTCTTTCGTCGAGGGGGCCAGGCTGAACCGACCGGTCGGCTCCTCGAGCTGTCCGGTACGTCGGTTGCCCTGGCTTGTCATCCCGCGAGTCCTTTCGATCGGACGCGAGGTGGGATACCTCGTACTACCACGAGCGGGCGAGTATCGAGGTTCCTGGTGAGCTGATAACGGGGAATGTTAAGCTCCCCTCCTTTGATACACGTGAGGGGCCTCGAGGGCTTGGCCCTCGAGTGATGCGCGAATGGCGCCCCTTGGTGTCCCTGACTCGGGTGCTCGAAGCCGGCTGTCGATCCCTCTTCGAGGTCCAGCCTTCGCTGCTTCGAGACTTAGGGCCGGGGCCCATTCTTGCCTTCCTGAAGAAGCCTCCGTCGCTTAGAAACCTTCTGCCCAGTGGGCGCGTCTTTTAGGCGGAAATCGTCAGGGAGCGGAGATCGTGGCGCCGTATATACCTGTGAACAGGCTCGAGATGCGGTTCGGTAGTAATATTAATGTTCGCGCGGTAACCTTTCCTTTGTCGTGGGAGGACTCCGTCCGAGGCTTGGCTCGGAGGGCTCGGACGAGACGGAGAACGAGCGTTCGTCCTAGGCCTGGTCTCGAGGGCTCAGGCGAGACGGAGGTCGAGCGTTCGTCCGAGGCCTGAAAATCTCATGTTCACACAAAGAAAAGAGATTAGTCGTAACTGTCCGAGTTTTTAGACCCTCTTTCGTCGAGGGGTGCCAGGCTGAACCGACTGGCCGGCTCCTCGAGCTGTCCGGCATGCCGATTGCCCTGGCTTGTCATCCCGCGTGTCCTTTCGATCGGATGCGAGGGGGGATGCCTCGTACTACCCCGAGTGGGCGAGTATCGAGGTTTCCGGTGAGCTGGTAACGGGGAATCCAAGTGAGAGCTCGTGCCCCGTTCGATAGGGGTTGACTGTGGCCCGGAGGCAGTCTCATAAAGCATGGGTGCTCAGTCTGCAGGAGTGTCGGGTCCATTCGATAGGACCCGGTGGCCTCGATGCCTCCCTCCGAGGGGATCTCACTGCATGTCAAGCTCCCCGCCTTGGATACACGTAAGGGGCCTCGAGGGCTTAGCCCTCGAGTGATGCCGTGAATGGCGCCCCTTTGGTGTCCCTGACTCGGGCGCTCAAAGCCGGCTGTCGAACCCTTTTCAAGGGCCAGCCTTCGCTGCTTCGAGACTTAGGGCCGGGGCCTGTTTTTACCTTCGTGAAGAAGCCTCCGTCGTCTGGGAATCCTTCTGCCCGTTGGGCACGCCTTTTTAGGCGGAAACCGTCGGGGAGAGCGGCGGACGCGAAGCCAAGAGCGACGGTCGTGGCAGGCCCGGGTAGTGGAGCGAATGGAGAGTTGCCGCGTGTACCCTGCATACGGCTCGAGACGCGGTTTAGGTGGGCGCATTGAATGCATTCGGTTACCTTTTTACGTCGTGGGAGATCCCGCCCGTCTGGGTTTCCCCCTATAAATATCGAAAGAGGGGAAAAGGAACCCTTTACTTTGCCTTTGCCTAGCCGCCGCCGTAGCCTTCACGCGCCCTCTCCTTCGAGTTAGTCGATTGGGGATTTCCAGCCGCCCGTCCGCTGCTCGGATCCGCGCCGCGGCCACCGCCATGGGCCGCCCAGACACAGATGCTGCCGGCCGAAGACTGGAGCCCGTCGAAGGTGACGCAGAGCGAAATGGACTCGCTGGTGAACCCAGGGGCTTCTGCGCCCCAACCCGGAGGAGGGACCCGCATGGTGGGTTATCCCGTCGGCGGAGCACCGGGAGCCGCACCCGCGGAGGGGTACGTGGTGAGCTTCGCGCGCTACCACCGTATGGGGCTCGGCGTCCCGCCGAGCCGCTTCTTGCGAGGGCTGGCCCACCACTTCGAGGTGGAGCTGCAACACTTCTCCCCCAACTCCATCTCGCACGCCGCCATATTCGCCGCGGTGTGCGAGGGGTACCTGAAGATGGAGCCGCACTGGGAGATGTTCGTCCATCTCTTCCGGGGCGAGCTCTTCATCAAGTCCCTAAAGCCCAGCGGGAGGCGGCCCGTGCGCATGGGCTCCCTTGCCATCACCGCGAGGGTGGGGACCTCATCGGCCAATTGTCCCCGCGAGTACCTGCGATACAAGCTTTCCACCAACCAGGCCGGGTGGGACGACCATTGGTTCTATCTGCGGAACGAAGGTGGCCTCTTTCCACAGTACACCGGCAGGGTCCTCACTCAACGCCCGGAGAAGTGGACCTGGGGCGTCGCGGCGGACAGGCAACGCCACCTGGCCTCGCTGATGGAGATGATGAAGACGCTGGTGGACGAGAAGAAGCTGACCGTGCAAGCGGTCATTTGGGCGTTCCACCAGCGAAGAGTTCTCCCGCTGGCGGACCGCCCCCTTCTTATGCACGAGATTGGGCCGCAGGCCCAGCTCGAGGCGCTCAATCGCTCGAGGATGGCCGAGGGGAGGCTGTCCCGGAACGAGGGCGTCTCCCGGGTGTCAATCACGATCCAGGGGCCGTTCATCCCTGAGTACACCAACCTAGTTGCCATGGCACCCGACGAGGGGTGGCTCGACCTGGTAAGCCTCCCTCGAGCCGAGCTATCTCGAGCCTCCTCCCCCTTTTTCCTCCTTTGATCCTTTTGCATCCGTCTTGTGGTTTGTCTCATCACGCTTCTTCTTTTTTCAGGGGGCATTTACTTGTCGCGCGTCGAGGCCCCCGGTGAGGGAGGACGCCGCGGATTCTCAGGTGAGGCGCCTCTCTGCTCAGAAAGACAAGGAGAGCAAGGATGCCAAAAAGAAGAAAGAGAAAAACAAAAACTTGCGTCGCTTAGCTCGGGAGCAGAGACTGGCGAAGGCTCGTCGTAACCGTCAGCCTGGGGACGGGTCCCCCGAGCTGAGCTCCTCGAGCTCGGAGGAGGAGAGTGGTGATGAGGAGGAGAGCGACGACGAGGGATGGATGCGCGCCTGATGCGCGCGGGGCTCGTCGATGACAGGGCTGACCGCTCCTCTGTGCAGGAGGGTACACTGGAGGTCCCGCGACAAAGGGGTCGCGCGGGACGCAGCCGCGGAAGGCGGCGCCGATCCCTGCCTCGTCGGGGGCCCGAGGTCCGTCGAGCTCCGCACCGGACGTGCCCCCGGTCGTAAGGAAGCCCCGGACCCGGAGCGCCTCCGCCACAGCACCAACGGAGGCCGCCCCCACGTCAGCCCAGACGGGGGGTCTCGAGAAGGGTCGGGCTTCGAGAAGCGGCTGCCAGGTCGAGAAGGATTTCGGGCCCGACCGCCGCGAGCCGTCAAGGGCGCCGTCGAGCCCGCGGAGGAGCGGGCGCCAGGAGGAGGCGTCGAGCCCACGCCATCACGAGCGTCGGGGAGGGAGTCCCCGAGCGTCTCGTGACCAGGGGCGTGGGCGTCCATCGCCGCACTGCCGCCGGGACATGGAAGCGGACGCGGGAGGGCGCGACCACCAGCGCGAGCGCCGGAGCAGGTCCCGGAGCCCGCGCCGGGACGGGCGCCACGACGACAGCACGAGGGAGGTACGGTCGCCCTCCCGCGATGTGGGGCGGAAGGAGGGCTCTCCCTCGAGGTCGAGCCACGGGAGGCGTCGGGAGCCTTCCCCCCATCCCAGCCCTACGGAGACGGCCCAGGCACAGGGCTCGAGCCGTGGGGTGGGCTCGAAGCCCCCGAGCGGGTCCGGCGATTCCGGAAAGAAGCCCAGCCGCCGCTTCGGGTGAGTAGTTTTCTTGGGCCTCGTCGGTTAGTGAGGCTTCACCTCTTACTTTTGATGACGCATGCTATCTCCGTTTTCTCAGGGGGAAGCGCTCCTACCAGGAGGTGGACCTCGCTTCGTCCAAGAGGGCCAAGACCTCGAGCCCCGTCGAGGCACAGGCACCTCGAGGTATGGCTCCTTCCTCCGCTAGAGAAGCCGCTTGGCTGGAGAAGGCTCGAGCTTGCCATGGCTCGAGGAGGCCAGATGGTCGTCGCGAATTTCGGTGAGGCCGTCGCCATCGACCACAGGGGTCGAGGCATCCTTCCCGATTCTGATATCGCTGTCATCTCGTATTGCAGGGGCCACAGCTCACGGCATCGAGCCAGCCTCCACCACGTCAACTGAGGCGCTGCCCTCCTCCCCCTCCTCCTCCTCCGGCGACGGCGCCAGCTGGGAGCGCCACCCTTCCCCCCACCGCGACGGCTGTTTCGGGGGAAGCGCCTGGGGCGAGCACGGCCCCACCGGTGTCTGGGGCTGAGGAGACTGCGCCCCTTGTGGCCCCGACCAGCACGAGCCGGGCTGCGGAGGAGGAAAAGGGGGGAGAGGCATCGGCGGAGAAGGAGCCGACGGTGGAGGACCTCCTGAACGAGCTCGAGCAGGGGCCGCTCCTCGCCGGGGGCTCGACGATGACGGAGGCGCCCGAGGGGCCGGCTAGCGCCGACAAAACGCCGGAGGACCCGATCAGGGAAGAGGGCCCGGGGTCGAGCCTTCCCTCGATCGATCCGCCGCCATTTGAGCCTTCGCCCCCACGCGAGGTAGTGACGCCGCCTCGGGAGGAGGCGGAGCAACAGGAAGTGCCGGCGGAGGGACGGAGGGAGTCGGGGCCGTGCCGTCGGGCGGCGGGTCGCTGTCGGGGCAGCTCGAGGCGGAGGAGGATCTGCCCGACATCGAGCTCGACCGACCAATATGGCCGTTTCCCGTCCCACTGAGCCCGCCCCTTGCCGTGGTTCCCATCGAGCAGCCGGCCCAGCGGGGGGCCCCGCGCGAGGTGCGGTCCATCTTCCGGAGGTGGCCGAGCTTATGGCGGAGGCGGAGCGGTCCTGCTCCGAGGAGGCGGGCCGGTCCGCACAGGTGTCAGCCGCCCTCGCGCGGGCTGAGGCGGAGCTTCAAGATCTCCGCGCGGAGCTGAGCCGGAATGCCCAAATGGCGAGCCGGCTCAACGAGGCGGAGGCGGAGGTCCGGGGTGGCTCGAGGCGAGGTCGCTCGATCCAAGGAGGAGGCCGCCGCCGTTCTCGAAGCGTCGAGGAAGGAGGCCGCGGACGCCCGAAGCGAGGCCACCTCCGCCCGGGCTGAAGCCGAGGCGGCGAAGCGGGAGGCCGCTGACGCCCGTGGCGAGGCCGCCGCTGCCCGAACCACAGCGGAGGCGGCGAGAAAAGAGGGCCGAAGACGCCGAGAGTGGTGCCGCCACCGCCCGAGCTGCCGAGGGGGCGGCGCGGCAGGAGGTGATCCGCAAGGATCTGGCCCTGGTGGAGGCGGGGCCGGCTGATCGAGGACCTTAGGTCCGAGAAGCTCCTCATGCTGGCCGAGAAGCGCAGGCTGAGCAGCGTGCTGAGGGCCTGACCAGCGACCTCGCCGCACTTGGGCAACACTGCGACGGTGAGGCTTACACCTTGTTCTTTTTTGGGTCTCGAAGTTTTTTGTTACGCCGTAGTCTCACTTTTCCTTGTTCGTTGCGCAGGGGTCGAGAAGACGGTCGAGGAGCTCCGCGGGACGAACCAGGCTCTCTTGGACCAACTCCAAGACGAGACGATGGTGGCGGAGCGGGCTCGCACCTCCCTCGACCGGCTTGGCCCCACGTGGGGTGCTCCTCCAGTAGCTGCGGCAGAAGGCGCGGTGGCCCGAGGCGATGCCTTGGTCGACGCCTTGTGCTTCTTCGACGCAGCGGCGCGGACCGTGTCCGGCAAGCTCTCCATCATGGCGTCAAGCAGACGCTCGCGGTCGTTCGCTCCGGTTTCCGCTTCCCGGTCCACGTTGTCGCCAACGGCTTCATCGAGATCGAGGGGAAGGACGAGGAGTGGAACAACCGCCGTGTTGACAAAATTTTGGAGAAGATGGAGAGGCCGGGTACATCGCTCGCCAAGATCTTCGAGGAGGACGTGCTGCCTCCTGACGCCAGCAGCGGTGTCGGGAGCCCTCCTCCTTCGAGCTCGTGCGTCGAGGTTGAGCCCGCCGTGGAGGACCTCGGGGAGGAGTACCGCACCGACGAAGACTAGGGCCTGCACGCCAAATTTGGGCGTCGGGGCCCCTGTAAGAATTTATGGCATGAATGAGGGTCCGATGATACCCATATGTATATATGACTTGTTTGTTTAAAGGGTTGTTTTCCTTTCAAATGCGTTTGACCACTTCTCTTTGTCGCAAGCTCGAGTTTCTGCTAACTTAGTCTGTGTTCCTTCGATACGTCGCGAGCCCCTCGAGGGGAGGCGTAGGTAGGGCACCGTAGCCCGGGGCGTAGGTGGCCGTCTACGTCGACGCCCCCTGACCTTGGAGGCTCGAGGTACTTTAGGATTTAGACGTCGCTAGTTCACTCGAGGCACGAGTCAAGACGAGGGTCAAAATTTTTGAAAAGAAAACGCGCATTTTTTCCGGAGTCTGGAGGGGGGGGTGAGGCCCCCCCCGTCAGCCCCCGAGGGAGGCTTGACCCTGAGCAAAGCAGGGTCGAGGCTACCTTAAGTTGCTAAGCAAAATGAAAGACAATGCACGAGTTTGTTCATTCATTTTGGGCGTGTTTGTTCAAAGCAACAAAATGAACAAGGCCTCGAGGCCCTTAAGGGTAGAAGCGACGTAGCTGAGATATGTTCCACGCGTTCGCCAGGATTCTGCCTTGATCGTCGTAAAGCTTGTACGTTCCTGGTTTGAGCACCTTAGCTACGGTGTATGGGCCCTCCCACGGAGGAGTGAGCTTGTGGCGCCCTCGATTATCTTGCAGCCGTCGAAGCACGAGGTCCCCGACCGCCAGGTCTCTCCTGCGCACGTGCTTGTCGTGGTAGCGTCGAAGCGTTTGCTGGTAGCGCGCGGAGTTGATGAGCGCCACATCTCGGGCCTCCTCGAGCTGGTCCTTGGCGTTGGCGAGCCTTTCATCGTTGGTTTGCTCGTTGTAGGCTCGAAGTCGAGGGGAGCCGTATTCGAGGTCCGTAGGCAAGACAGCCTCGGCGCCGTAGGTTAGGAAAAACGGAGTGAACCCGGTGGCTCGACTCGGCGTAGTCCTGAGACCCCACAGCACCGAGGGGAGCTCTGCGGCCCATCCCTTTCCGAAATTTTTAAGAGTCGTTGAACAGCCTCGGCTTCAGCCCATGAAGTATCATGCCGTTGGCGCGCTCGACTGCCCGTTGCATTGAGGGTATGCGACCGAGGCCCAGGTCACGCGAATGTTGTTGTCATCGCAAAGTTGGTGAACTTTTTGCCCGTGAATTGGGTGCCATTGTCGGTGATGATGACGTTAGGCACTCCAAACCGGTACATGATGCTGGCGATGAACTCGACGGCCTTCCTCGGAGGTGGGGTCTCCTATCGGCTTAGGCCTCGATCCACTTGGTGAACTTGTCGATGGCCACGAGCACGTGTGTGTACCCTCCACTTGTCCTTTTGAGGGGACCTACGAGGTCGAGCCCCCAAACGGCGAATGGCCAAGTAATTGGGATCATCTGCAGGGTAATGTGCGGGTTGGTGCGCCTGTTTGGCGTAGAATTGACACCCATGCACGCTCGGACCAAGCGCTTGGCGTCCCAATGGCGGTCGGCCAATAGAAGCCTTGACGGAAGGCGTTCCCAACCAGGGCCTACGGCGCTGCGTGGTGGCCCGCAAGCCCCCGAGTGCATGTCGTTGAGGAGCTTGCGTCCTTCCTCGAGGAGGATGCAGCGCTGAAGGATCCCGGTCGGGCTTCGTCGGTATAGTTCCCGTTCGTCGCCGTAGGTGACGTAGTCTTGGCCCTTCGAGCTATGCGCCGAGCCTCCGTCTTGTCTCCGGTAGCAGCGCCTAGTGCTAAGAAGTCGAGGTAGGGCATCCCCAGTCGAGGTGTCGTGGTGAGAAGAGGCGGTTGGCGTCGACCTGCATCGCCTCAGCGGATGTCCAGGAGCCATTCCGCCTCGAGCTAGTAACGGGGGCTCGACTTTGAGGGCGAAGGCCGTCGACAAGTCGAGCCCGTTCTAGCCGAGGCGGTGGCGTCAGAGGAAATGGCTCCTGGACCATCCCGCTGAGGGATGCAGGTCGCCAGCCCCGCACACCGCCTTTCTTCACCAGGACCCGGTTGCTCGGAATTTTGCGGCGAGCGGATGTCGGCTCTAAAAGCACTCCCTCGATGAACGCGACTTCTTACAACATCAGGTCTCGTGGTATCGGTAACCGGAAGACAAGACGAGGCTCGGCGCATGCCTCGGAGTCCGACAGCGCGCGTTAGGATCTGGCTAAATCTTTGCACAGGCTACGAGGTGAATAATAAGCTAGGCCCCTCGTTGTACTTTCGAGCTTTATGTGGTTGAGCTTCGAGGCCGTGAAACTATCTTGCCCTGCTTGCGCACGAACCGAAGGTCCCCCCCGGCAGCCGAGTGGCGCTATCCATCCTCGGATCAGGATGTGGCAATCCGCTTTTGAGAAGGAAGAGCCTTGAACGCAAGCTCCTCAGACACTCGAGCTATAGATGCTCACTCGACGAGGCTGCGAGTCCTGCCTCGGGGGCCGCGAGTCGCGTTGCGGGGACCGTCCACCCGAGGCTCCGAAGGGCGATGCGCAGGCGCCGAGGCCGCATCCTTGGTACTGGGAGGGGCCACGTAACTCGCGACGTTGCTTCTGAGGCGGGAGAACTGTGCAGTACAGCCGTAGAGCTAGGTTATGCTAGAATGTGGATCTCTGTAGGGTGACGAGTGAAGAGCAGGCCTGCGCCAGCCCCCGGCTTCTCTATTCATGGGGAGGAACCGCGGTACGAGGTACCCGATGGTTTGTGCAGCTCGGGGCGTTTGGGAATCATTGCGGGTGGTCGCGCAGAGGTGTCAGTATGAGTGTCGTCCACGTTCACAAAGGCAGAGCGAGCAGTCGCACCCAACACCCGGCACATACCCTGCCATTGAGCTCATGACCTTCGATGGACCTTTCGGGAGTGGCGTAGGTGATGGGTCCCATTCTGCCGTCTCTGCATTGAGTTCGCGGTCCGGGCCATCACTTCGGCGATTGAGCGGTCCCCTCCAGTAAGGCAGGATCACCGGTTAGTGGTTGAGTACACACGACTGCTTCAGCCGAGGTGGGCGTGGAACGAGGAACCGACAACCGAACTTTGCTTAACTCGGAATGGAGCTTTGAGGGAATACGGTAAGGTGTTGGGGCAAAAGGCCGTTGCGCAGACTGTCCCGCACACCGATGAACTCGGGCCGGATAGAGGGCCCACGCTCCTGAGTTTTCTATGGGGCCAGTGCCATGCTGCAGATATGCCTGGACCGTGGCTCTTGATGTGGAGGATGATCGCCCCTTCACTGGTGCGTACATCAGTTACCAACCGGGACAACTGGGCGTACGTCCTGGACCCACCGGATTCCAAAATCGCATGGCGAAAACACAACGTTCACCCTAAGTCGTCCTTCTCAACGTGCTTAGGTGCACCGCACGCATCAGACAATCTCTCGGCAGTGGGTTGCGTGGGGCCAATCATAGAGGGAGGAGGGCTCGGGGACTCAGTTCGGGCCACATTTCGAGACCTGCTGCTAGCGGAGGGCAGGGTCGAGACGAGAAATGGTGCAGACAGTGAGGCCACCAGCCTTCAACCTTGGTTAAGGGCAGAGCTGTACAGGCCTTCGCTGGTCACTACGGCGATAGAGACGCTCCGTCCTTGTTTTGAGCAGGCGGCTAGTGATGGGCTAAGGGACTCTTAGAAATTTTTTTCGCGACACAGGGCAAGTCGTCGGGAGATCGACAGCTTGACGTGAGAGGTCCGCGCCTCACGCCGCATGCCTGCTCACGTTGTGCTCTGCACAGCTGCCTGTGGGAGTGATGAGCGAACTAGAACTGGGCTCTCGAAATGCCACCTGGGTGGATTCTGTTGACGTACTGTTTTCATTGGGTTTCTGCACACTCGATCCCCACGGGCCGGGTTGCGTTGAGTGCTTACTGACCTGTTACGCGAGAGTACGCTACTGCAACTGAGCGGCTACACCAAAACGCTACGCAACTCACTCTCGTGACGGCGGTTACAGAAGCCTGTCGACCATATACCTTATGGCCCGGAGAACACTTGCAGAACAGATGGGCGTTCTTTCGCCCAGAAGGTGCCTCAGAAAATGAGGGGTAATTCCGACTATGTTCTCTAGTCGATTAACGCAGGCGATGTATACGGGACAGAGTGAAGGCCTCGGACGCTGGATCTTCAGCCTATGTGCTCCGCCCAAAGGGCGATGCTCGCTTGCATACATCGCTGTACGTGCCCCGGCGTTTCACAGGCCGAAGGGCAATCGTAACATAGCAATACATACCAAATGGCGTGATAAAAGAGGTTGCGAGTTCGTCGAAACTCTTTACGCTACACATCCGCTAATATTCTGTACGATGCTGGTAGCCGGAATACGCATAAGGAACGAAAGCACTTCGCACCGGAGTGGAATCAGGACACATCGTTGTGAGCTGAGCAATTCCCTGAAGTAAGAAGGAAACACGAGCACACTCGTGTTGGTTGGGACAGTGGACTTTTTATCGTTGCAGATTCAGGATCCGCTCAGTCTGCAGCCAACACAAGATCCGTATTTTTTTCCATTCTGTGGTTTCCTAGACTGAATACAGGGTTAGCGCTAGCCACCAATGCCTTGCAGAGCTGTAACCTATCAGTCGCCGGAGGGGCCCATTACACCTTGATACCGAGCTCAAGCTAAGGGGTGTCTCACCCACCGACGAACGTACAAAAGCTTTACGACGATCAGCACACTGTGCATGCAACTCCTGCGCTCGAACGCAAGTGAGACATCAGTCATCAGACTATCCGTCCGCCTTTCTACCCTAAGGGGCGCTCCTTCGAGGCCTTGCTTTCCATTCGTCTGAATGCGGTGCCTTGTGCAAACAAACACGCGCGCCTCGACTTCAACCATGAAGTGATCACTGGACACCGGCCTGCGATTTCGCCATAGGGCGTATAGCTTCGTTCACTGATTATCCGCTTTTTCACCCGCGGTAAATGTTTAACACGGGCCTCAGAGCTCCGAGCGGCTCTTCGAGTTGCAGAGGATGGAGGTCGCGGGGGGGAGGTATAAGAGAGGGAGCGAGTTTGAGGGAGGGGTTGCACTCAAGACAAGCGCGCTCCTAGCTCGGGGGCTCGTACTCTGGCGAGAGGGGCCTCACCCCGCCGTCGTACCGGGTCAAAGCGTTCGCCACGAGTAATAAATGCTGCTTCGTGGCGTTGCTTCCCGCGGCTCTCGTAACGGATGACAAAAGCTGTGGCGTCGTGTGTTATCCACGGTGTCCATCGCGCTCAGCCGTGCGTCCAGGCCGGCCGCGACTAAGTGACGCCAATCGACGACGGCTGCAGTGAGCTGGACGTTTGCCTCCAACCCAAGGAGCTGCTCGACCGCACTCGTCACTCGTGGCACGCTGGTACGGTCGCCTAGCGTGGTCGCGGTTAGGACCGGTTGATCGACGTGAGCTCAGACACCCCTTTTGGCCCCGGCAATTTTACGCCTCGGTGCGGTGCCTACTTACGCCTCCTCGGCTCCGACTATGAAGGAAAGCTAAGTTAGCAGAACTCGAGCTTGCGACAAGGAAGTGGTCAACGCATTGTGAAAGGAAACACCGTCCTTTAAACAACAAGTCATATATACATATGGTGTAATCATCGGACCCTCATTCATGCATATAGCTTCAAATACTGTCCTGTAACAGGGTGGGGGACCACCGCCATGAACTTGGCATCCGAAGCCCCATAGAGTCTGTAGGCGTGCACGCGCCCCGATGTCTGATGGTCGTGCGTGATCGCTGCCTTTTGGGAGAGCCGCAAACCACTCGAAGGTGAGCGTCTCTCACCTGGGGAGTCTCAGCTCGGCCCCGAGTGCCCTAAACGCCCAACCCGGCAGGCGTCGGGATGCGATCAAGAGGGTGTGGGCCACTTCTTCTCCTGGCAACGCTTCAGACGCCACGACTCGAAGGGGAGGGCCTCCGACCAGTCCGGAGCATGCCTTCCGGGCACGGCATGGAGGCGAGGCTCACGTCTCCTCGCTCAGCGATGACTAGATCTCTGCGCACGTCGCGAATCCGTACCCCAGAGGTCGAAGGGCTCTCGAGGGGCCATTCATGATGTTGAGTGCTCGAGCCTCCCGCATCCATCAACACACTACATCTTCCTTGGCTTCCAAAAATCTCTTGTTCCACGATCGAACGACTGGTATGTTACGCCTTAGACTCGCATTCTGACGGGCCGTGTACTCGCCCGAGGGTTCTATTGACAATCGGTAGGATGCGTGCTATTGCACGGTGCACCAGACACGTATGTTGAGCGCATCGGCACGAGTCAGAGGAGTAGGCCGGCGCGGGCGTCGAGAGGCACCGGAGGAAGATATCCTGGCGCTCCGCCTTCGAAGTCTGTTCTTTTCTTTCGGGACGCAGATGCACGGTCCAGACGGTGACGGAGCTTGCCCGTGAGTAACTAGTGAGTCAGCCTACGCGCACCGGGGGAGTCGCCATCCGCGTCCCCGCCGCCGCGTCGATTGGTTATCCTTGCCCTTGGGCGCGTCTTCCCTCTTATGCGCGCCGCTGCGTCGAAAGAGAGCGCTTACGAGAGTAAGGGTCTGTACGCCGCCCTACACCGGACATAGTCCGAGTCCTTTGCGAGACCATCTGGTGCTGCCGGGTTGCGTGCGTGATAGCAGGTGCAGCTACGTGGATCCTCGAGCATTTTTCGAAGACGGCCCCGTCCGGAGCGCGTATATATCGCAGCGCACGTTTGGTGTCATGCAAGTGCGACGGCTGCCGCCGCTCGCGGTAAGAGCAGTGCGTAGGTCTATCCGATGCCCGTTCCGTCCGCCCGTAGCGATGTCCGAGTCTCGGTCGTGTGTGACGTCTTGTGTCCTTGCACGACGTAGCCTGGGTTCTCGTCCTTCGCCGAGCTCTCTCGACTGTCTTGCCTGGCTTGATCGTGCCGTCGGGCTTTTGACATCGTCTGCCCTTTGCTCGAGCCTCCGGCGCGGTCACCGCTTACCTTTGTCCGTGAGTCCAAAACAAGGCCCACTGCCTCGTCGCCTGATGGCGAAAGCTGGTGACACGATCCATCATCCTCGACCGCCTGGACGGTAGCGTCCTACTCAGTGAACTAGCTCGTTGGCATGTTGTGCCTGCGAGGAACGTGGAGAGACGTCCGTCATCAGGCACGTGGGAGCTCGAGGCGCTGCTTCGAGAACCGTCGAGCAAAATCGACGGAGCTCGGTTCGCCGCCTGCCTTGCAAGCGCCGAGGTCCCAGGGGTTGCTGGGCCAGCGCAAGTACGCCTGTGAATATTCCGTCCGAGTAGTACCGACTGGTTCGGGCCCATCTCTTTCGTCCTCTCGTATCTCCGTGATTCTTCTCGTTCTGTAAGGGCTTTGTTCGGTGTGCTGGACGGTCGCTGTTTGTGCCTCCGCTCGTATTGGCTGGTCGTGCGGTGTTGACTGTAATTTAAGAATCCGAGGTCGGGCTGTCATTGGGGCTTGGCGACTGTGCGGTGAGCGCGGTCTCGCCGAGCCGCCGTGTCGGGGGGCCGGGTGGTCTCTATAGGGGTTAGGAAGTGTGCAGGCAGAGCGGGGGCTTGGCGGGCTTTTGGGTGTGTATGATCACAGGGGCTCTCGTTCTTCGCTCCACCCAGTTGGCAGCCCTGGCGGGATTCAGTCGCAGGTACTCAGAGCGTTTGGCTTCGACCTCGTCCCGGGTCCATACTGTCAGCGAATGGGGTTGGTGGGCTTGTTTAGGTCGGGAAGCTGGTCGGGGTTGGGTGGTAGGGTCGAGGGGCTCGGCGATGGATTTCGCGTGGCCGGGCGGTGAAGACTGCTGGGCCCGTGGGGCTGCGGGCGGGAGGATCTTGCCGGCGGCTTCGTCACTGTTGGCGTAGCGCGGCGGGGCCCCTGCGATGGGCCCGCTATAGCCGCGCTCCTGGGCCCCCTTGGTCCTTGCGCCGGCGGTTGATGTCGTTGCGGCGTCATTGGGGTGCTCGAGGTGGCGTTGTCGTACGATCCCGCTCGGGACTTGGCCTGCGAGAGGCGTTCGGCTGATGGACGATGCCTCGCGCTTCGGTTGCGTGCGTGTCCGCCGGCTTTTCCGAGGTCGTGCTCGCGCGCGTCTGACGGACCGAGCTCTCGGCCTGTCTGCACGACGGCTTGTCTCGGGAGGTTCTTCATTCCCAAGCTTGCGCCTGCGTCAGGTTGGAGACGCGCGGTAGATCAGCGGAGTAGCCTCGCCGCCGCTACAGTTCTGCCCGGTCGCGGAAAACGCGCCTCGGGACGTGCTGGGCGCCCCGTCCATCAAGGATCTTCCAGTGGACTCTCTCGATCTCTCTGGCCACGGGAACGCCGCCTCGAGGCTGCCGGTTTCGTGTGCGTAAAGGTTTTCTTTCGAGCTGCAACATTGAGCGTTTAGTTCTCCTCGATCTTGGCGATGGCCGCAGCGTGTGTGAGCTTTGCGCCGCTTCGGTTCCGTTTCCGGCTCTTCGTTGCTGGTTATGGAGGGCAGCCTTGGTTTGCCGCCACTACGGTCTCGGTGTCGCTGTCTTTCACTCCACACTCCCCTGACACGCTTCTCGGTCGCGGCATGCTGCGTGTGGGCCGCAGCGTGCCTGTGTGTCTCGTGGGGGGTTGGGGCCGGTTCGAGCGTGTGGTTGGGGGGCTTCCGCTCGCCGGGGGCTCTTCGTCCTGTGTCGTGGCGCCCGTCCGGGCGGGCTCGGCTCTCGCGTCGGTGGTGGTCGCGCCCGCCCGGTGATGTCCTTAACGTCCTGGCGGTGCCCCGGCCGATCAGGCCCGGGGCGCCCCGCCCTGGGTCGCGCCCGGCCTGTCGAGGTTGAGCGTCGGCCTGGTGTCGTCGTGCCGTTGCCGGCTCCCGCTGGGTGCGTTTGCGCGTCGCTCTCGGGCCTTTCTGTGGCTGCGGGGTGCGTCGGAGCCGGGTTCCGCCGCTCGGAGCTACGTAACTAGCCTGTGCAGGCTGGTGCCCAGGACGGGTCCCACGTATTGTGTCCAGGCGTGTGGTCATTGGGTGTGGGAGGGTCGGTTACTTCGATCCGGTAGGTTGGTGGAGGGGCGCTGTGCGGTCGGATGGCGCTCCCTTCCGGGCGGCGGGGCGTCCGTGCGGTCGGGTGGGCGGCGTGGCAGGGGCGTCGGGTCTCGGGGTCTGCGGTTGTAGTGGGCTGGTGTCGCGGTACATTGCTGGGGCCCGCATCGAAGCGCTGTCTGCGGAGGTTCGGGCCGCTTTCGGAGCCGCGGATGAATGGCCTCGTCGGTCGTGGTACTGGCCTCGTCTGAAGGTGGGCTCTTCCGCCTCCGGCGCCAGGCTTGCTGCGGGGACGCGCGCCGCCGGGTGGCATCGAATGCTTCCGAACGAGGCTTTGCCGGGCACGATGTGGCTCTGCCCTTCGCCACGGACTTATCACGCGACGCAATATGCCGGTGTGTCGTTTCCTCCCTTTGCTTTGCCGGCCAATCCCCTTGGCTCTCCTCTCGGCCTTGCTTTCTGAGCGAAGGCGCCTGACCCGGCGTTCCCTTCCCGGGGCCGCTCGCGGCGCGCCCGTCTGGACCCGCGCTCTGGTCTCATCGCGCAGGCGTGCTGCACGCCCCCGACGGTCCCGGTCGGAGTCGGCACAGCGGGGGACGGAGGTGGATCGCTGCTGGCCGGCGGCTGAGGGCGGGAGTGCTTGAGAGCCACGTGGGCCTCGTCGGGTGGCCATGCGTGTTGGGTGTCCCGACCGGGAAGATGAGGCCTGGCATACGTCGCTTGGCCGCGCGGCGTAGGTCGGGCGGGCTCTGACGCTCCTGGAGGTTGCGGCCGGGTCAGGGCACCTCAGGCTGGGTCGCAACGCGTGGGTAGACTGAACGCGCGCGTGGGTGTGCGGCCGCTCCTGCTTACGGCCGGTGTGGCATGCCCGGGTTGCCACCCGGTGCACTCGGCAGGTCATCTTGCGCCCGTTCGCCGGCTGGCCTGGTTCCTCCGCTTCTGCGGCGAGACTTTGGCCGTAGTGACCGCGGGCCGCGCCGCCACGGTACCCTGTCTGATCCGGGGTGGGCGTGGGGCTCCGGTGGCTCGGCGTGGAAGCGCGCACCTGCTGGTGGGCGCTGCCTGGTCGTCGGCGCGACGCTGATGTGGAGCTTGTTGACGTTCGGGGCACCCCCTTGTGAGCGCGATTCGGGTCCACACGCCGTCCCGGGTGCTGCGGGCTGGGCGGGGTCGGGTGGCGGGTGGGCGACCTGGGGCTCTTCCGGCACGCGCTGCGCCATTCCTCGGTGGGGCGAACCCTTCCGCGTACTCGCCGGGCGCTCTGGGTGGCGGGGGGCGTTGTGCCGCGGTGGTGGCCGCGCTTCGACCGGGTCCGCGGGCCCGGGCCCCTGGGCAGATAGGCTCGGGCCCGCTCGCTTTCTTTGCGACGGTGCGGGGCATGCCCCGGTTGCGCCCGGCGGCTGGGTGCTTCCCCCCGCAGGCGCATATTCCGGTTGGCGGCCGGTCCCGAGGTTCGGTTTGCGGCACCGTAGCCGGGTCGCGCACTTTCGAAGCGCCTCCTCTCGCGCCGCCTCTGTGTTGGCTGCCATGGCGGTGCGGCGCGGGGCATGGCCGGCGGCTGGCCTTCCCACTCGACTCCTCGAAGCGAAGTGGGTGCGGCGCTGGCACGAGGCTTGGGCGGCGGTGGGAGGTGGCGCGCGGAACCAGTGAGGGGTTTCGCTATTCCCGCACTCGATACTACTTGATCTCTAGGGGACCCAGCGGGCGGCTTCCACCACGCGTAGGTACGAATCGCAACTTCAAATGCGCCCACCTAAACGCGTCGTCTCGACCGGATGCCCAGGGTGACGAACGCGCACGCGGTGGCAGTGATCTACAAACTGCTCGTTCCACTACCGGGGCCTGCACGACCCGTCGCCTGGCTTCGCGTCCGCTCGCTCCGCCGACGTTTCCGCCTAACGAAGGCGTGCCCAACGTGCAGAAGGGATTCCAGACGACGGAGGCTTCTTCACGAAGGTAAAACAGGCCCCGGCCTAAGATCTCGAGCAGCGAAGGCTGGCTTGAAAAGGGTTCGGACTCCTCAGCGGGCTGCTGTGAAGGCCGAGTGCAGGGAGGACCAAGCCAAGGGCCCGCAAATTGCCCGGCATCAACTCGAGGGCTAAGCCCTCGAGGCCTTACGTGGTTCAGGCGGAGAGCTTGCTCAGTGAAGAATCCCTACGGAGGAGCATCGAGCCACCGGGTACTATCGAGATTACCGAAACACGCCTGCACGATGATCACCATGCTTTATGAGACTGTGCTCCGGGCCACAGTCTAGCCCTTATCGAACGGGGCACGGCTCTCACTTGGATTCCCGTTACAGCAGCACGGAAACACTCGATATCTGCGCCAGTTCGGGTAGTACGAGGCATTCCCCCTCGCATCCGATTGCCGTAGTAAGGGGCTACACAGGGAGGGATGACAAGCACCCAGGGCATCGGCCATGCCGGACAGCTCTCGGGAGGCCCGGCGCAGATTCCCGGTTCAGCCTGGCACCCCCACCTCCGACGGAAAGAGGGTCTAAAAACCGACAGTTACGAGATAATACCATTGTTATCTTTCGGTGGATGAACTATGGAGATTCATCAGCGCCTCCGGACGAAACCTCGACCTTCCGTCTCGCCTGAGCCTCGAGACCAGGGCCTGGACGAACGGAGCTCGTCTCCGCTCGTCGAGCCCTCCGAGCCAAGCCTCGACGGAGTCTCCCACGACAAAGGAAAGCGTTACCGCGAACAATTTATATTACTACCTAGCGAGAACGGAAAGAGGGATCAAGCCATCTAGGAACAAGAAGAAAATCGCGGCATCTCGACGCCTCGGCTACACGCGAGACCCTTTAACCGAGGTCATATTGGACCGCGCGCACACTGTCGCGATGCTGTTCCTGCACTCACCAAATGCCGGGGATTTTCTAGAGCACCTGTCCGCGCTAAACGAGATAGACGTCTGACTCCATCGGGCCAAAGGTTCTAAGCGACGAGTGCGCTTCTCTCTTCTAGGAAAGGCGGCTGATACAGCAGGAGGACACTGGGACAGGGCCGCGAGCAAAATCTTATTATTCTCTGATTAGGCAGCGATATTGTGCTTAATCGGACTCTCGGAAGTTAGCGGGATCGGCAAACAGCCGAGAGGCTCCTCCTACGATGCCAGACCGGGGGAGCCGATGGTGCTTATCGGGATTCAGCCTATTAACTGGTGCGACCCGAAAGTGCTCATTGTACGCAGGGGCGAATACAAGCCTTGGTGAGCGGTCAGCGACCTGGAGGGGCCCGCGAAGCCCTCTACAGTGTGATGGCCCCCTCGACTGGTTAGAGGTATGCGCCATATAGACGTTGATGTGTAGGGGAAGCTTAATACACCTGTCCCGGTCGTATATCATGGAGGGCTCCCTAGCGCCAGTCCGGCCATTATTCAGCTGCGATAAAGGGGACTGCCGGCCAGGGCCGTCTACACAGGGTTGTGTTAGTACGCACGAGTAAGTCTGTCCCGGGGCGTCACGGTTCGCTCGATACTCGAGAATAGTGCGTAAAGGGACATCAGCAGGGATGACAAGCCCAGGGCCTAACCGTACCTGTATGTCCGGGAGGAGAGACCATATGGTAGAGGGCGAACGTGGCGCGTGATGCTCGGTCGGTTGCTAGTGCTCTGGCACCGAGCCATCCTTGGGGCGTGGCCCCATCTCGACACGAAGTAAGAGGGGGCTCTACAACACCCGGGGGCCCCGACAACCCGAGCCTAAAATCACAAACTAAACGCGGACGTGGACGGTGAGGTAGACAGAAGCTGATACCAACGAGGGAGCATTACATCCCCACAAGTCGGGCCCCCTGGTGGCATCAACATCACCGCCCGTGATCTGCTCGCAGACACCACGGAACCAACACGGCTCACAACCGGGCCTCTCGAAGACGTCTCCACGCCACGCCAGCGCGCGGACTAGAAAACCGCAGCGGGGGCATGCAGCTCCGCTTGGTGCTCTTGCGAGGGTCAAAAGCACTCCAAAACAGGAGGTCGGGGCCTTGTCGTGGTCCTTCCACGATATACCGCCCGTGAAACGATAGTTTAAGAGAGCAACAACAGGTTACCCTACTAATTACGCTACCGGCAAACTAAGGTGTCTAGCCCGCCTGGGAAAGGGGCAAGCCCCTTCGCGGGAGCACCTCGCAACGCCTGGTCGAGATGAGGCCCGTCCCAATGCCCAAGCGTGCGGGCGAGCACCGTCGCTTTCCGTTTCGCACCGACGCCCATCCGAAGTCGAAGGTCCCCCCTCGGCGACACGCGTCGAGGCTTTTTCATGGGCCGCACGTTCGCTGGTGCGGAGTCCGGGTCAGGGTCACAGCGAACATAGCGCGGTCTAGAGATGTGACCTGGCGTACGGTGCGGCACAGCGTGCAAAGGTAATACGAGGTCACTACAGTCGTGCTTGCCCTCGCGCTCGGATGGCCTTCGGATATCTGGACGCACTTCCAAGCTCCTATGCGGTGCGTGACAAAGTGAGACTTGACCTCCTCGGACACGGTTTAACTGTGGTACACTCGAGCTGCCTATGAGGAGGTGACCGGAGTAGGTGGATGTATTACTGCGCGGTAGGCTTTGGAAGGCCCTGGCACCACAGCCCGAATCATCACAACCTCGTCGGACCCGCAATAAGCACGCTCGAGATGGCGGGATAGACCAGCTTGCCTGCGCGGCGGATAACCCTGCTGTGGCAGAGGAGCCTCGGGCTCCCCGCATGGGGTCCTAGAGGTGTTGATTTTTCGGGTCCTGTGGGCGGGACTCGAAATGGGCGGTGAAGGGAGTACTTGGGCCCGTAGGCGCCTGACTGCGCCTCGCCGCTGTGGATTGTGCTCGCTTCGGAGGGTCGGGCCCGAGATCGGACGAGCGCTGCGGTCTCGCCCGATACTTGGCTTGGAGGCATCGGCTGAACGGGAAAGCGAGCGTTCGCCGAGGCTTGGTTGGAGGGCGGGTGAAACGGAAAGCGAGTGTTCAGCCTGAGGTTGGCTTGGAGGCTCGGTGGACCAGCGTTGCAGGTCTCGAGGGGTTGGCCTTTCAGGGGGGTTAGACTTAGTTTGGTCCGTTATTATGATTTGTGTTCTAGGTTTAACCTATTTGTTTTGTTTGATGGGGGATGACACCTTTGGCGTTCCCCGCACTACCTTCACAAACTATTTTTGGGATCAAAACACGGATTATGTGCCATTGCTTCCCTAGGAACAGACTCCTAATTAGAAAATCATTTGGAAAGATAAAAATGATAGTACTAAAGGAATTTTTAAAATTATATATGTCCCTCTATGAAAAGACTGAATCTTGAGAGGCAGCTGTAGGGTTAGTAATACAGATATTTACAAATGTGGAAGACTAGCCATTGTATATATAGCTTCGTAGATACTGCATTGGCGACGACAAATTGTAGATAAAAAAATATAATTAAAATGTTCAGAAGACCCTAAGGATAAAGTATATTTGAACCTGAAAAAAAAAAAAAAAACAAAAATGGAAAATCAATGTTAACCTGTGCTCCTGGAATTTGAAACTAGAAAATTGCTACTTTGTCTTTCTGTAACTTGATCATTACTGTACTTATTTGTCAATCATCTATAGTAACTATTTCTGTGCTTATCAGAATGGTCATAAGAATGAGCATATTACATTTACTTGGCCAATGCCTGCAGTTGCAGAGCCTACACGAGATAACTTATGAACTGTACTACAATGTAAGGTAAATCATTCCTTTTCTGTGTGACCTATGCGTAATTTAACTATCTGATCGTGCTAATCTTTTTAAACGACTAATGCCCCCCTTTGGAATGGGATTTTTTCCCACTCCTACTTTTTCATCCTGAAAAATGAACATATTCTATGAATTCCTATGAAATGATTTTGGGTTCAAGGGAACCCTAATTGTTTTTCTCTTGAGTCTATATGTGTATATCACATAGTTGGAATCTTAATTTTTGAACCATTACAATC
>CM019830.1:79019296-79040005 GCA_009763385.1 Coix lacryma-jobi var. lacryma-jobi | reverse complement strand
CCCCCCCGCGCCACATACGGGAAAATTCAGGAAAAGAAAATCAGTGTCTTAGCTTGTTTGTGAGTGTTTCCCTCGCTCTTTGTTTCCTCTTGTTGACTTTTTACGCTCGTCGTACACACGTCTAGCAGCATTGTGACTTGAGTGATGTGCAATACGTTATTCGCACCAACTTGTAATCTGCTTCGTTAATTATGTAACTCTTGCTATTATATTGGCTACCATAGCTACACATATACTGCTGTCAGCACGTGTTCATCTTGCATGTTACCCACGCGAACAATAGATTGCTTCGTCATTTTGGTTAGTTCTTGTTTGGCGTTGGTAAGAATACGGCGAGACGGTGGTAAGCCGCTTGTGCTTTTGCATTCCACTTTCACCACCACCACCACCACCACTTCGTTCCTCTTAGTTGATAGGGATAATACTTTGTTGTTGTCTTTTTCTATCTTCTAACAATGGCAGGAATTCCGGCGGACTTCAATGAGTGTGTGTCCAAAGGCGAGCTTACAACATTCATGAATGAACAACGCAACCTCATGACCGAGCTAACGCGCAACGTGAATAATCTGGTCAACCGCATTGAACAGCTTGAGCAACGCCCTCAACCTCATCGTGATGACGAAGATGCAGATGCTTTTGGTGATGACGATGCAGATGCTGATGCTGGTCCCCCGTCGCCGCCTCAACTTCAATCGTCGCGGTATGGGAGGTAATAATCATAATAATGATCCTTTTGCTAAAATTAAATTTAGCCTACCTCCTTTTGCTGGTAATATGGATCCAGAGACATATTTAGATTGGGAACTTGCTGTTCAACAAAAATTTGATTCTCATAATGTTTCTGCTGAGCATAGAGTTAGACTTGCTACTAGTGAGTTTACTAATTTTGCTTTATTCTGGTGGAGTGATCTTTGCAATGCTAATAATGCTGCTGCTGTGCCTTAAACTTGGAATGCTTTAAAGCAACACATGAAATCTCGTTTTGTCCCTCCTTATTACCAACGTGATTTACGTTTGAAACTGCAAACTTTAAAACAAGGTGATAAAGGGGTAGAGGCATATTATCAAGAATTGGTTATTGGTTTAGCACGTTGTGGTATACTTGAAGATGATGATGATGCTAGTGCTAGATTCTTTGGTGGTTTGAATCGTGATATCCACGATATTCTTGATTACAAAGATTGGAATAGGTTCAGCCAATTATATCATCTTGCTCTTAAAGCTGAACGAGAAGTACAGGGACGCAAACAACACCAACCTTTCAGGTATAACAATGGGAGGCCTTTTCAGCAACGTTTCGAGCCGGAGACGCCCACGCTTCCTGCAGCACCACAACCATCTACGCCTTCAGGGGTAAGTAAATTGTCTAATGTGCAGATTCCACAATTCAAGAAAGGTGTCACTTCGGGTGCTTCTACTAGATCTTCCTCGTCCAGCTCTACAATCATTTGCCACCGATGCAAAGGCATGGACATCATGAAGGATTGCCCCAGTCATCGTGCTTTTCATTGCTAACGAGGAGGATCTGTAAGTACTAATGAGTTGAAGATGATTGAGCTCTTGCATGTAAACATCAAATGCTGCACTTCCATTTGAGGACGATCACAGACAAGTGAGAGTGAGCCATGCACGCATTGGACTCGATGTGAGGTACGCATGCAAGATCGTGAGCGTAGCTCACTCAGTCTACACTCATTGTGCCCTGCTGAGCTTGTGCTGCTAGTACCGCGACAGTCTATTGGGCGGATCATGTAATGATACTTGTAAGAGAGTGAGATCCGAGTCCGTTGAGCTGACACGACACAGTAGGGACTTCTGTCTTCAAGCATAGATAAGTATGACTGATTGAGGAGTCCAGAGGTACTGTCGCATGTTTTATCTCATTACTATACCACATTGATATAGCTGGACGATAGCTGTCAGAACGAACGTTGTCGGTGTTTACGTCACCAGATCCTTTGGATCGAGCGAAGCAGTGGACAAAAACTACCTATGCACGGGAGTTGCACGCAACATATTGTTGTCTGTGATCCGTATAAGCTTAGACTTCAATAGAGTAATGACCAATCCAAGTAACAGACGTATGTCCTTGTATACAGTGATAATACAGCTCAATAGAGTTCACAGTCAATCGAATGAGTATAGACTAAGGTTTTATTCACTAGGCTAACTTACCATGATACATGCTAGTAGTTTTTTCAGCAGGCTCATTGCCTATGATACTTGCTTGTTCCTATGCAAGTTTTGATTCCGCGCATTTTGTTCCTATGTCAGGACGCATCTTATGGGGAATTTGATAATGATGCTTTACACAATGGTAGAAAACTAATACATACACATTCAAACATAAAGGACAAGAACTTACTTTGCTCATGTTTGTCGCGTCCTTCTTATATTCTATTTCCGCCCCTTCCGAGCACGCCTCCCACCCCCTATACCCGCCCCTCGCCCTCCCCCCCTTTCTCCCCCATTACTTTGCTACCTTGTCTCCTACGGATAATATAAAACATGCTAAAGAGATTAAAAATAAAATAAACCTCAACAAGACATTGCTAAACAATAATGAGATATTGAATGTTAAAAGGAGGGTTTTCTTGATACAATTCTTCTGCTGCTACGTTATGTGATAATAATGATGCTCCTTGTTATACTATGCTTTTGTCAACATGATAGTGTTGCTGCACATGATCCTATACCTTGTGTTTCGTATGTGCGGTCACTAACTTTTGCAGGAGCTTGGAGATGACATGGAGTCACGGACGACTCCAATTCTAGAAGAAGGGGATGATGAGGACATCTCCAAGATGGAGTCGAGGACGACTCCAATTCAAGAAGGGGAGGATGATGAGGACATCGCCACGCTGGACACATCGACGCCATGGTCTTCCCCAAGTTGCAATCCGTCTCCAACTCAGCTTCCACGTCACCCTCGGAATTCAGGAGCAGTCCCGGGTAAAATCAACGCCCTGAACGCATACGGACTCCGTTTTCGACGAACCAGATATGCTTGGAAAGATAATTTGATAAGCTAACCAATGGCTTTGGAATCACGTCAAAATACGTGCGGAGTCAACAGAAATCGTCGAAACAAGTCAGCATCCAGAATCTGCCAGGGTGCTGCGTCACCGTATTTTGGTCTGTTGGGCTGTGTATCGTCTTAGAGCCCATTAGGGGCGAGTCCAGCATAGATGACGTCCTAAACCCTATAATTAGCCACCGTCGTCGTCGTTAGGTCTTGGGTTTTGTTTAGAGTTTAGTTTTCCATCGAGGAAACTGAATCGTTCATTGTAACTGTGGTGTCGAATCCTTTTACAGTGATCCAGGGCCCCCGTTCTTGATCTCCTCCACTGTGTCGATTAGTCCTTTGGAACCGAGTTCTTGAACCCCTCTATTATATTCGTGATATTCATATCTGCAATTTCAGATTGCGCGCTTTACCTTCTTGCTTGTGTTCTTCAATTCGCTTGCAGGAATAGCCTTCTGGGCGAGGTCAATCAAGTTGTGCTTGGTTGATAACCAACGGAGCAGTGGTGTAACAGTTGCAGGGTTCGAATCGTGTCTGATTTGAAGCCGGGTCGCCAATGTCGAGTTCTCCACCAATCAAACCTATCGCTACCTCTCGGAAGATCGGGCCGTCCCTCATCAATAAGTCCAACACATAAGCCGATCACTACTCACCTTCGCCCCTAGGGCCTGAAGAGCTCCCACCTTGCCCCCACTCTTGTGACCCGCTGGTCGCACCTGGCCCCCACTGCCCCCACCGTTGCGAAGAGCCGGCTGATGGAGGACCTTGCCACTGGGGCGGCCGCACAACGGCTCCAAGAGACCACCCAGAGTACCCGTGCTAAGGAGGAACGCCAGGCCACACGTAGTACGGCAGACGAGGAGGGCCTCCTAGAGCCGGCCACCCGGACTGTGGCGAAGGGCCACTCGGAGGGGTCGGCGCTGAACCCTGCGACTGCACCTGCACGAAGGAGAAGCGATGTCATTAGTACGGCCGAAGAAGTGAAAGCAATAAACAACCATATATATACTCACCGGAGTCCCAATAGGACTATGAGGCGGCGGTGGCGGCACATACGGATTGAGCAGCGAGGGAGGCACGACCACACTTGGGATGTTGAGACTCCCAAAGAAGTGAGCTATCTCCGCCGACATCTGCGCCTCCCTCACTTGGGCGGCCTCCATCTCGCGGCGATGGGCCTCCTGCCGAGCCTCGTCCTAAGCCTGCAGCTGGGCCTGGAACCTATGCATCCTCTCCATCTCCTCATGCATCTGGGCCTATATTATTTGTCCCGCAAGGATTAAACAATGCAAAGGCAAGTTGAGTAATGGACGATAAATTGAATTGTACTAACCTGAAGCTGCGCCATGGTCTGCTGCCTTGGTCGTATGGCCATGGAGGAGCTCGTGCTCCTGGACCGAATCTCGGCGAGGTTGGGGACAGAGTCCGAGGAGACTGTGCTGCTGGCCATATACAAGCGACCGTGTTGCCTCCCTCCTCCCAGCCTCATCGGCAGGTCCGTGTCCAGGGGCCGGGAGGCCAGATCATAGTCCGCCCCATAGCGCTCGCGAGCCGCCACCGTGTACTCGTTCACCTTGGTGTGGGCTACCGCGTTGGTGAACGAGTCGGGCCCGTCCTCTGGGTTGTACTGGGTCTCCGGCGTGGTCGCCTTGCCTTTGTGGGCAAGGTGGTACGCCACGAACGAGTTACACTCCGCGCCACCATGCGACTGGGATTGCAAGAAAGACACAGAGTTGATTGCAAGTAATGAGTATTGAGCGTTAGAATTAAAAAATTAATCAGTAGAACGTACCCATCTCTCAGCATAGGTGTCGAGGCTAAGGTTGCCTTGGTGGTGTGGCACCCCAGCCATCTCCAGGCGGCAGTCCCGGCGCACACTGTGCCTCTCGGCCTACTCGTCCGAAAGCCACCTGTCCACGATGGCCTTCCAATAATCTGTGAACTTTTGGCACCAAGCAGGACAGAACTGCATGACATCAAGTCAATTATGTAATATGTCAGAAGATCAATTGAAGCCTAAATATTCTTCACGCCTACTTACCTACTCGTACTGCTCCCTGGTGAGGTCAGTCGCCCTCTCATGCATCTTCTCCCTGGCCTGCGCCTTTGTGACCTTCTCACCCCACAAGTCGGCGTAGGCGTAGATGATGCATTGGATCCATGCCTCGTGGTACATGTTCGCGAGTCGGGACTTGGCAACTCTGTCCAACACTCGGTCCGCCTCGGCCTCTCTTCCCTACTCGCACGTCCAGTAAAGCTGCATATAGACATAGGGTACCATTTAATTGTTCCAACGAATGCGTAGTATTGAGAAATGTTGTGTAATGAAGACTTACCCAGAAGTCAGCCTTAATTCGGCCTGCAAGGGTCCCGTTGTTGCCGAGCAGGACAGTGCCAAAGTGCTCCCACGTCCAGGGCGGGCCGGCAACCCCGGCGTAGGTGACGTTGCCAGGGAAGTGCCTCCTAATCAGAAGAGTCATGGTGCCATTGATATGGCGAACCTTGCCCCCTCCGCTCACAACCTGCCAGTGACTGCACGAGTCATTAAGAACAATTGTTAGTCTGAAGTTTGATATTCTACATGTCATATGAACAAGTAGTGATAACATCAATGGTTACTTACGTGTGGCCAACGGGTCGAATCACCGGACGACGGCCAACTGGGAGAGGCTGCTGCGGGAGCTGCGAGGGCCCGCGTAGGTAGACTTCCCTCAAACCAGAGGAAGTGGAACCTCCAGCTGCCGGCAGGGCCACCTCGTTGTCCGAAGAGGTAGTGTCGCCGTGCCCTGCCTCGTCAGGGGTCACATCGGGGGTCTCCTCGGGCGTCGGCTCTCAAGGAGGAGTCCTCTCCCTCCTAGAACGCATGCAGGGGCGACCGGTCCTCGCCTACGGAGCTGACGCCTCTGCTAGGTCCTCGAGGTCCTCAGTAGCCCTCCGGTAGGCGGAGAACCCTGCCGCTGTGACCGCCTTCCGCCCGACATTTTGTCGAGTGCCTGCAATTACAAAGATGAAACCAATTTGCATAAATAAATGGTAAGTACTTACAAAGAGATATAATTGCAAAATAATAATAATAACAATATAGTATTACATGAATTAGAAATTATCTCCACGATCGGCACTGGCTCGTGGCACTCGTGTGTCATCATCACTATCCATATTATCGAACTCTAATGCCTTGTTCTCGTCTCCATCATCGTCATCACCTGCGTCAACTCCTAACTATAACCGCTCAAGCATTCTTAAGTCCTTGGCATTCTGCACCTCAACACCCTCGTCCTCATCAATGTCATTGTCTTCTTCCAAGTCCATCAGCGTAAAAACGTCAATGTCAAACCTCCCTTCTAGGCCCTCAGGTTGAATGAACTCTCCGCTATATGTGTTTGGGTCAAAGATGTAGTCATCATCGTTTGGGAGAGGCGCTTTGCCGCGCGGCGATACCAACTGCACGAGGTACCACCCCACAAGATTCTTGACTTCTTGGCACGCCCATGGGAGATAATAAACTTGGGTGGCCTGTTGAGCCACAATATAGACATCGTCTCCTCTATAGACGGAATTTTGTCGAATTTCAACTAGCCCAATCTCAGGGGCTCTTCTTGTGACATCAGGATCGAACCAATGACATTTGAATACCACCGGATTAAGAGCTTTCGGACCCAGATAGGTGAGCTCGTATATTTCTTTGACTATGCCATAGTAGTCGCGCTCATCGGTGCCGGGCGTACGAACTCCGGTATTCGTGGTCTTTCGATTGGCCCGGCTCTGCTCATAGCTTCTTGTGTGAAAGCGATAGTCATCCGCAACATAAATGGTGAATGACTTGACCCTGCGATCAAAGCCATTGGCGACCTGTTTCAACTCATCACTCATTTCTGCATTCGTGCGGGCCTGCAAGTTGAGGCCGGATAGATCGTTACATGAAATGAACCATGAAATCAAATGAAATACGAGATAGTTAAGTTGACCGGTACCTTCGTACTGAACCATGAAATGAAATCGGGGTCACCATTTTTGAGAAGATGGTTTTGTTCTTCAAGGGAAGGATCTATTGAGCCTCTCCATTGTTGAGTAATAAATTTTCTGAAAAACAAGAGACAAGGGGGTCGGATACTGACGGCCTATGTAACAAGCTCATTGATAACTTACTCACATAAGGAGTCACTTCATCAAGGTTCAACAACACATACATCGTGATTGTGCGCCACTCGTCATGCCGCATTGTCGGTGGTACCAAAAAGGGTACCCCCAATCAACGCAAACACCCGAACACTCTTTCTCCGCCTCGCCCGAGCCCTCCGAGCAAGGCCTCGGGCGAGCACGATCTATCTCCGTCTCGCCCGAGCCCTCCCAGCCAGGCCTCGGGCGAACACTCTTTCTCCGTCTCGCCCGAGCCCTCCCAGCCAGGCCTCGGGCGAACGCTCTATCTCCGTCTCGCCCGAGCCCTCCCAGCCAGGCCTCGGGCGAACGCTCTGTCTCCGTCTCGCCCGAGCCCTCCCAGCAAGGCCTCGGGCGAGCACGATCGCTCTCCGTCTCGCTCGAGCCCTCCAGGCCTCGGGCGAGCGCGCCCCCACACCTCGAGCCTTAACGCACGGACCTCGAGCTGCACAGACAGCCGTACCAGCCCATACCACGCATTTAATGCCTTCACCTACTCCGGTCATGTCCACAAGTGCACAGCATGTACCACAGTAACTCGGTGTAAAGGTCAAGTCTCGTTTTCACCACAAACATGGGCAAAAGGGCACTAGTACAGCACTGTTCGGCCAAGCCAGGCACTGTAACCCGTCGAGGCCGGCTACGCGCCCCTCGAGCCCTGCACTGTAACCCCTCGAGGCCGGCTACGCGCTCCTCGAGCCCTGCACTGTAACACCTCGAGGCCGGCTCCGCGCCCCTCGAGCCCCCGTGGCACCACCTCGAAGCCGGCTCCGCGCCCTTCGAGCCCTAACTACTTTCGTGCTATTGGAGGACAGGTACCCCAAGACCCGGAGGGACCTCACCGCGTACTGTACATTCCGGGATGGGTGTTGTACGGCTCCCGCCTTGTCGCGCCACCACGTCCGCGCCCAGGATGGAAGCCATGACCCAAGGACGCCTCAACAGCGACGATCACATCAACTCTAGTGGCCCCGACAAGACAGGGTTCCTACCCTTCTCCGTATGGGGCACCATACGCCCCGACACCTGTAATACCTTTATGTAACCCTGGCCTCCCCTTGCTCTATAAAAGGGGACACTAGGGCCCTCATTCAAAAGGACGAAGACAATACACGAGTCCACACACAGGCACGAATCCGAACTCCGGTCCACGCTCACTGAGCTTGTATTCTCCCCTGTACAAGCACTTAGGTGCAAGTAATACAAGAACATCCCCCCCCCCCCGCTGGACGTAGGGCCTTCTTTGCCCGAACCAGGATAATCCTTGTGTCCTCTTGCATCACCATCCAGGAAGAGAAGCACGCGATCATATCACTCGTTGGTGTGATACCCCCGGGTACGAAACACCGACAGTTGGCGCGCCAGGTAGGGGACTTCGCGTGTCCGAGCCGATTTCTCGTTGATTCCTGGATGGCTTCATCCCCTCTTCCGTTCTCGGCTGGTGCCATCGTCTGGTTCGGGAGCCTCGAGTTCCTGGCCACAGGCAACGGCAACGAGCTGACTCTGCTCTCCACGGAGGGCCTGAGCGGAGTGCGTGTCACGCCACCCCGCGCGGGGGGCGTGACGCGTCGCCCGCACCACCACATGTCGCCACATCGCGAGCGGCGCCGTCGTCATCGTCGTCGCCGGGCACAGGCGGTGCCTGCGGCAAACGCCTACACCCCCGTAGCCGGTGCAGGGTCCCCAAGGGGAAACCAGCCCGGCGCGCGGCCGGAGACCTCCAGGGCGCACCCGCACCCGCCTAGCGACTTCACATTCATCATGCGTACGGACCGGGAACCAGGCCAGAGGCCTCCGAGCCATGCGCCGTCGACGCCACTCAGCCTCCTCCCGCACGGCTTGCGTCGCGCTCGGCGCCAGCGGTTCCCGGTCGGCCTCGACAACTCTGCGGCTGTACACGCCCACCGCCTCGACGAGCGCCATCAGGACCAGACGATGGCGGACCGGGAGCAGCGTCCGGGCGCGCTGCTGCAGGCCATGGCCAGCCTGGAGATCGTCCACCCCGCGTACGACGACCGCGACTTCTTGCGAGCCTTCGAGCCACCTCGGCGAGCCACCATCGGAGATGGTACCGCGAGCTGCGGTCCCAGCATCGGTCAAGGCGGCGTGCCGTCAACAGCTCCGACTCCGACGAATACGACTACCACGACCCCGACCTCTGGGATCCCACCAGGGAGTGCTTCCAACTCGAGGGAGTCGTATGCGACACCGAGGACGAAGGCGACGATGGCAGGCCGGCGCTCGACCTAGAGGGACCTAGCGATGTGGCCGCGGCAGGCGGATCACGCATTCAGGGAAGGAACGAACCTCCAGCACCGGCTGTACCGCCTAAGCACGACGATGGCCGGGCGGCGCAGCTCGCACAAGTGCAAGAGGCAATCACCAAAGCCGAGGAAGAACGGCGACACCTGCTGCAGCTCCGGCAAACCCTGATGCAGGAACCACCCTAGCCCCGAGGAGCCGGAGCTCGAGGCCGGGCTCGAGAGGTCCACCGGCGGATCCTCGAAGACGGGGCACCAGCACGCCCTGAAGCATGTTTCCCGCGAGCCGGCCAGAACGTGGTGGTGGCGGCTATGATGCTCCGTGACCTGCCCGCCGTCTCCAACCCTGATGCCAGGCGCATGCTCGGAGAAATGAAAAACCTCCTCGAGACAGCCGCGGTGCAGCAGGCCGAGAGCTCGGCGTCACGCCGACGCGGAGCAGCCTCGGGGAGACCGGCGGACACGCCCCACGACGCTCACGAGGCATCCGTCCACCAGCTGGACGCCTCTCGAGCTAGGCCAGTCCGCGAACGGATCGTCGACAACCGGCCACCTCGAGACCCCAACGACGCCCGCAACGACATCAACCTACGGCGCAAGGACAAGGGGGCCCAAGAGCGTGGCTATAGCGCCCATCGAGGGGGCGCTACAACAGCGACGAGGACCGGCAGGTCCTCGAGCCCCCGGGCCCCCGAGTCTTCAGCCGGGCCATCCGCAGCTCAACCCTCCCCGACCGCTTCCGACCGCCGACCAACATCGTGAAGTATGACGGGGAGGTCGAGCCCAAGCTCTGCTCTCGGACTTCCGCCTTGGCTGCCAACTGGGCGGAGCGAAGAACGACGACCGCGTGATCATACGTCAACGCCCACTTTACCTCTCGGACACGGTGAACGAGTACACGGTGGCGGCTCGCGAGCGCTATGGGGCGGACTATGATCTGGCCTCCCGGCCCTGGACACGGACCTGCCGATGAGGCTGGGAGGAGGGAGGCAACACGGTCGCTTGTATATGGCCAGCAGCACAGTCTCCTCGGACTCTGTCCCCAACCTCGCCGAGATTCGGTCCAGGAGCACGAGCTCCTCCATGGCCATACGACCAAGGCAGCAGACCATGGCGCAGCTTCAGGTTAGTACAATTCAATTTATCGTCCATTACTCAACTTGCCTTTGCATTGTTTAATCCTTGCGGGACAAATAATATAGGCCCAGATGCATGAGGAGATGGAGAGGATGCATAGGTTCCAGGCCCAGCTGCAGGCTTAGGACGAGGCTCGGCAGGAGGCCCATCGCCGCGAGATGGAGGCCGCCCAAGTGAGGGAGGCGCAGATGTCGGCGGAGATAGCTCACTTCTTTGGGAGTCTCAACATCCCAAGTGTGGTCGTGCCTCCCTCGCTGCTCAATCCGTATGTGCCGCCACCGCCGCCTCATAGTCCTATTGGGACTCCGGTGAGTATATATGGTTGTTTATTGCTTTCACTTCTTCGGCCGTACTAATGACATCGCTTCTCCTTCGTGCAGGTGCAGTCGCAGGGTTCAGCGCCGACCCCTCCGAGTGGCCCTTCGCCACAGTCCGGGTGGCCGGCTCTAGGAGGCCCTCCTCGTCTGCCGTACTACGTGTGGCCTGGCGTTCCTCCTTAGCACGGGTACTCTGGGTGGTCTCTTGGAGCCGTTGTGCGGCCGCCCCAGTGGCAAGGTCCTCCATCAGCCGGCTCTTCGCAACGGTGGGGGCAGTGGGGGGCCAGGTGCGACCAGCGGGTCACAAGAGTGGGGGCAAGGTGGGAGCTCTTCAGGCCCCTAGGGCGAAGGTGAGTAGTGATCGGCTTATGTGTTGGACTTATTGATGAGGGACGGCCCGATCTTCCGAGAGGTAGCGATAGGTTTGATTGGTGGAGAACTCGACATTGGCGACCCGGCTTCAAATCAGACACGATTCGAACCCTGCAACTGTTACACCACTGCTCCGTTGGTTATCAACCAAGCACAACTTGATTGACCTCGCCCAGAAGGCTATTCCTGCAAGCGAATTGAAGAACACAAGCAAGAAGGTAAAGCGCGCAATCTGAAATTGCAGATATGAATATCACGAATATAATAGAGGGGTTCAAGAACTCGGTTCCAAAGGACTAATCGACACAGTGGAGGAGATCAAGAACGGGGGCCCTGGATCACTGTAAAAGGATTCGACACCACAGTTACAATGAACGATTCAGTTCCTCGATGGAAAACTAAACTCTAAACAAAACCCAAGACCTAACGACGACGACGGTGGCTAATTATAGGGTTTAGGACGTCATCTATGCTGGACTCGCCCCTAATGGGCTCTAAGACGATACACAGCCCAACAGACCAAAATACGGTGACGCAGCACCCTGGCAGATTCTGGATGCTGACTTGTTTCGACGATTTCTGTTGACTCCGCACGTATTTTGACGTGATTCCAAAGCCATTGGTTAGCTTATCAAATTATCTTTCCAAGCATATCTGGTTCGTCGAAAACGGAGTCCGTATGCGTTCAGGGCGTTGATTTTACCCGGGACTGCTCCTGAATTCCGAGGGTGACGTGGAAGCTGAGTTGGAGACGGATTGCAACTTGGGGAAGACCATGGCGTCGATGTGTCCAGCGTGGCGATGTCCTCATCATCCTCCCCTTCTTGAATTGGAGTCGTCCTCGACTCCATCTTGGAGATGTCCTCATCATCCCCTTCTTCTAGAATTGGAGTCGTCCGTGACTCCATGTCATCTCCAAGCTCCTGCAAAAGGTTAGTGACCGCACAATACGAAACACAAGGTATAGGATCATGTGCAGCAACACTATCATGTTGACAAAGCATAGTATAACAAGGAGCATCATTATTATCACATAACGTAGCAGCAGAAGAAATTGTAGCAAGAAAAACACCTCCTTTTAACTTAATCTCATTATTGTTAGCAATGTCTGTTGGAGGTTTATTTTTATTTTTAATCTCTTTAGCATGTTTAATAATATCCGTAGGAGACAAAGGTAGCAAAGTAATGTTCTTGTCCTTATGTTTGATAGTGTATGTATTAGTTCTACCATGGTGTAAAGCATCATTATCAAATTCCCATAGATGTCCTAACAAAATGGAACAAGCTTGCATAGGAACAACATCAAAATCAGCAGTATCATGGTAAGAGCCTGTGAAAAAGCTAATGCGTGCTGATTTAGTTACCTTAGTCATACCATTATTATTGAACCATTGAAGTTTATACGGATACAAATGTTGTCGTGTGGTTAAGTCAAGCTTCTCGACCAAATCTGAACTCACCAAGTTGTTGCAACTCCCGCTATCAATGATGGTGAGAACACGACAACCCTACACAATGAGATACATGTGGAAGAAATTGTGGCGTTGGATCTTCATCTCTTCTTCTTCATGTCCCACACGTGTACTCAACACTCGCTGCACAAGAATACTAGGATAGTCAGCAGCAGCAGCCACAGAGTCAATGGTGATGGTCTCCTTGTCTTGATCGTCCTCAATGGAATCTGCAGCAATGTTACCAGCAAGAGCTAAATCATCTTCAACATCATTAGTACTTACATATCCATCCTCGGTAGCAATGAAAGCACGATGACTGGGGCAATCCTTCATGACATGTCCCATGCCTTTGCATCGGTGGCAAATGATTGTAGAGCTGGACGAGGAAGATCTAGTAGAAGCACCCGAAGTGACACCTTTCTTGAATTGTGGAATCTGCACATTAGACAATTTACTTACCCCTGAAGGCGTAGATGGTTGTGGTGCTGCAGGAAGCGTGGGCGTCTCCGGCTCGAAACGTTGCTGAAAAGGCCTCCCATTGTTATACCTGAAAGGTTGGTGTTGTTTGCGTCCCTGTACTTCTCGTTCAGCTTTAAGAGCAAGATGATATAATTGGCTGAACCTATTCCAATCTTTGTAATCAAGAATATCGTGGATATCACGATTCAAACCACCAAAGAATCTAGCACTAGCATCATCATCATCTTCAAGTATACCACAACGTGCTAAACCAATAACCAATTCTTGATAATATGCCTCTACCCCTTTATCACCTTGTTTTAAAGTTTGCAGTTTCAAACGTAAATCACGTTGGTAATAAGGAGGGACAAAACGAGATTTCATGTGTTGCTTTAAAGCATTCCAAGTTTAAGGCACAGCAGCAGCATTATTAGCATTGCAAAGATCACTCCACCAGAATAAAGCAAAATTAGTAAACTCACTAGTAGCAAGTCTAACTCTATGCTCAGCAGAAACATTATGAGAATCAAATTTTTGTTGAACAGCAAGTTCCCAATCTAAATATGTCTCTGGATCCATATTACCAGCAAAAGGAGGTAGGCTAAATTTAATTTTAGCAAAAGGATCATTATTATGATTATTACCTCCCATACCGCGACGATTGAAGTTGAGGCGGCGACGGGGACCAGCATCAGCATCTGCATCGTCATCACCAAAAGCATCTGCATCTTCGTCATCACGATGAGGTTGAGGGCGTTGCTCAAGCTGTTCAATGCGGTTGACCAGATTATTCACGTTGCGCGTTAGCTCGGTCATGAGGTTGCGTTGTTCATTCATGAATGTTGTAAGCTCGCCTTTGGACACACACTCATTGAAGTCCGCCGGAATTCCTGCCATTGTTAGAAGATAGAAAAAGACAACAACAAAGTATTATCCCTATCAACTAAGAGGAACGAAGTGGTGGTGGTGGTGGTGGTGAAAGTGGAATGCAAAAGCACAAGCGGCTTACCACCGTCTCGCCCGTATTCTTACCAACGCCAAACAAGAACTAACCAAAATGACGAAGCAATCTATTGTTGAGCGTGGGTAACAATTGCAAGATGAACCTGTGCTGACAGAAGTATATGTGTAGCTATGGGTAGGCACAATATAATAGCAAGGATTAGCAATTAACGAAAGCAGATTAGCAAAGTTCAATAAGTATTCAAAGCACAAGTCACAATTGCTGGCTAAGACGTGTGTAGACAGAGCGCAACAAGATGAAACAAAGAGCGATGGAAACAACTCACAGAACAAGCAAAGAGCACTGATTTTTCCTTTTTCCTGAATTTTCCCGTGATTTTCCAAAAAGGTATTAGTAGGAATCAAACTTTTTTATTTTTTCACTATTTTTATTATATTTTTCTCTGAACAAAGGATCACAAAAGATGCAACCACAAAAATTGGCACCTTCAACTGAGGTGGGATGTGGTCTACAGAAAATCAGCAAGTTCTCTGAAAAGCGTGCTAAAACCTTGTCAATTTTTTTATTTATTTTCCCAATTTTTTTGGCAATTTTGAGGGGACCAAACAGGGCAAAGCCGAGTTTGGGTCGGCTCCAAACGGTGTCAAGAATCTCCACAAAAAAATTCAGATTTTTCGGACAAACGAGCGAAAAGTTATGCCTGTTTTAGTAAAGGTATCTCAAGTTATGTTTTCTAGAGGCACGACACGAAAACGACAGTTAGGGCAACTCAGCAGCGGCAGTTAGGGCAAAGCGACCGTAAACTCCAACACCGATCACAAGAGAAAGCGTCCTTGTGACGAACAGCAAAAAGGTATACGCTAGATGATGTAAGGAGGGCTGCGATGCAGGCAAAAATTAGAGCGGTTGGCAACCTAACTAGGGTTTGCGCGGCGGTGAGAAGTTACACAAGGCGGCTAGCGGGGCAAGTCGAGTGAAGTGGTGGCTTCGACTTGTTGTTTAGGAAAGGTGGATGAGATAGCGGCGGAAACAAAGAAACAGCAACGGGCACGTTGAACTACGACGACGAACACAACCTAAACCAGCAACAAGACTCGACCACGGACACAAACTCAACAAAGCGAATCTGAAACGAAATTGCAAAGGCAGAAAGGGCAATAGGATAGCGGAAATTGAAATTTTGTTAGGCTTTTTGTGGACTCTAGGTAAAGAACAGATATTAATCTAAGGGCAAACGAGAGTATACCTCGCGGAAAACCTGAAATATCCGATACCAATTGATGAGGGACGACCCGATCTTCCGAGAGGTAGCGATTGGTTCGATTGGTGGAGAACTCGACGTTGGCGATCCGGCTTCAAATCAAACACGATTCGAACCCTGCAACCGTTACACCACTGCTCCGTTGGTTATCAACCAAGCACAACTTGATTGACCTCGCCCAGAAGGCTATTCCTGCAAGCGAATTGAAGAACACAAGCAAGAAGGTAAAGCGCGCAATCTGAAATTGCAGATATGAATATCACGAATATAATAGAGGGGTTCAAGAACTCGGTTCCAAAGGACTAATCGACACAGTGGAGGAGATCAAGAACGGGGGCCCTGGATCACTGTAAAAGGATTCGACACCACAGTTACAATGAATGATTCAGTTCCTCGATGGAAAACTAAACTCTAAACAAAACCCAAGACCTAACGACGACGACGGTGGCTAATTATAGGGTTTAGGACGTCATCTATGCTGGACTCGCCCCTAATGGGCTCTAAGACGATACACAGCCCAACGGACCAAAATACGGTGACGCAGCACCCTGGCAGATTCTGGATGCTGACTTGTTTCGACGATTTCTGTTGACTCCGAACGTATTTTGACGTGATTCCAAATCCATTGGTTAGCTTATCAAATTATCTTTCCAAGCATATCTGGTTCGTCGAAAACGGAGTCCGTATGCGTTCAGGGCGTTGATTTTACCCGGGACTGCTCCTGAATTCCGAGGGTGACGTGGAAGCTGAGTTGGAGACGGATTGCAACTTGGGGAAGACCATGGCGTCGATGTGTCCAGTGTGGCGATGTCCTCATCATCCTCTCCTTCTTGAATTGGAGTCGTCGTCGACTCCATCTTGGCGATGTCCTCATCACTTATGGATTATGGACTTCTCGTATGTGTTGGACATGTGTTGGTTGAACTTAACTTGTGGTGGATGGATGGACGGAATTGTGTGACATGTATGGATTATGCGATGGATTTATGTTGTTTTGTGATGGATGGACATGAATGTAATAAATATTGTGATTTGTGTGATGAAATATGGTTATGAATGTGATATATATTATGTTCTGTGTGATGGAATATGGATATGTGATATGTATATTGTTTTGTGTGACAAAAATGAAAAAAAACAAAAAAAAGAAAAAAAATCAGCTTTGTCGAGTGCCACACTCGGCAAAGGTGCCATGACACTCAGCAAAGCTGGGCAAAATTAACTCAGTTCTGCCTCTTTGCCGAGTGCCGGCCACGTGGCACTCGGCAAGGAGGGGTTCTTTGTCGAGTGCCAGGGTCAACACTCGGCAAAGATTTTTTTTCAAAAAAATAAACAGATTTTCTTTACCGAGTGCCGGCCACGTGGCACTCGGCAAAGAAGCCCTCTTTGCCGATTGTCAGGTGGCCGACACTAGGTAAAGAATTTTTTTAAAAAAAGGAAAAAAATCCTTTATCGAGTGCCTACCACGTCAGCACTCAACAAAGAAGCCGTCAAGTTAACGGTCGCTATTTTCTTTGTCGAATGCTGACTTGGCACTTGGCAAAGGTTTTGCCGAATGCCCGATTTCTGGCACTCGGCAAAGAAGCCTTTGCCGACAGCTTCTTTACCGACTAATCTTTGCCGAGTGCAGCACTCGGCAAAGCCTTTGCCGCTGTACCCTGTAGTGAGTAGCTAACAAGAGTGCAGCCGGTGGATCAGAACGTGTACAACAATGTTGCTTGTCAAGCACCGCCGCAATGCTCCACCAAATTTGGCTGGAGTAGGAGCAAGCTACACTGTATTGTGGACTTTGTCGTTGAATGGTCCCCCGCTCCTGGTCGCAAGAGAAAGCAATGGTCATTTGCTTACTATTCGTTCGAGCTTATCTCGCAAACTCCAGTTTCCACGTCGCTTGCCTACCTACCTACGTACTCCCTATCCGCTACTGATCTGACCCTACCTACTCCCGATATTATTCCTGAGAAATCAATATTTTTAAACTTTGACCTATTATATATTAATGAATATTAATATTTGTAATACATAATTAGTATCATTAGATATATCATTGAATATACTTTTATAGTAAATTTGTTTGAAGATATAGATGTTGCATTTATTTTCTACAAATCTAGTTAAAATTGATAAAGTTTGACTTACATGTATCTTATAATGACCTCTATTTGGGGATGTAGAGAGAGTAGTTAGTGTGAAAATATATTGTAATATACTCCTCTATAGAATATTCAATTTGGATCACGTTCAAACGGGACAAAACAATATGCAATTTTAATGCAGTAATATGTTTAAGTATCTTAGCTTTAACTAATTATTGATTAATTAAAAAATAACAATATTTATGATACTAAATAAATACTATTAGATTAGTTACGAATCGTATTATATAATAAATTTATTTGGATTCATAAATATGAGTCAGGCACGGATGTAGTAACCAGCAAGCAATAAGAGCTAAATAATCGTGGATGATACATGTTTCTCCAAAAAAAAAACATCCTCACATGGATGTGATAATACTAGTATACATACCGTACAAAAGAAAGTTTACCGTATCTTTGGTAGGACCTATTATTAGAACACTCATAACGTAGACTCTATTATAGGGTATAAACCTATTTATTACCCTCTTAATTATAGTATTTTGCTAATATTAGAGTATATTTATTAAAGAGAGAAAAAAACTAAAACTTCAAGTCTTATTAACTTCAAGTCTCCAATTTTATAATGTTATAAATAAGTTTAGATCTATGGTAGAGTTTGTATTACTGTGAGTGGTCTTGTAAATGTTGATATATAAGTTCAAACAGATAGGAAAACGCATGCCACGGTCAACCGGGTTATTTGATACGGGTCGGGGCCAGTTCAGTGGTAGCTATGGTACAACTGTTCTGCTAAGAATATCCGCTCGCTAATTCTTGATCCTGCATATACCTACATAATTTATGGTCGGCATGCATGAGTGTCAAAACTCAAAATAACGGCAGGGCTATATATATGATCGAGTCCGCAAGCTGTAGAGCACAGGACACGGATGAACGTCTGAACGCGCGGCGTCCTCTTGTACGTAACTTGTTTTTCGGTCCAGATGCATGCAAGCCCTGCCGCGCGAGCAGTTCAACACCTACTACCTCATGTCCGCATCGTTGTAGTACTACTATAGTGATCTCATAATAAATAATAATCTCGATCTCGTCAACGATGCAGTAGGTGTTATATTTATACGGAGTATTCTCGACGATCTATATGTGATGCAGTTATAATAAACGATGAGTCCCCGTCACCGGCCCTGAAATTTTTGCATTTTAGTCCTTTTTAAAACTATTTTTACAAACAGGCCCCTTTAAAAACTTTATCCGGAAATAAGACACCTGGTCGACACCTGGTCGATATCACAGGACATGACGCCGAGGTAGTGTGGCTCGGCGTCATACGACCTGACGTCGAGACCTGCCACGTCAGCGACGACTTCAATCGCCGTTGCATGCTGGTATAGTGGGACCCACCAGGGTCGGCGTTAAAGGACGTGACACTGACCTGCGAGACCTCGGCGTTAGGTCCTTTGACGCTGACCCTTGACACGTCGCCCCTAAGCAGGGCAGAACTGACAAACCAGACCCAGACCTCGGCGTCACGCCCGTTAACACCGAGGTATCTTACCTCGGCGTCACCCGACGTGACGCCGAGACTCAGCACAATAAAGGCCACGCCGGCCAGCCTTCTTCCTCACTCTTCCTCCTCGCTCTCTCATTTGACGTGAAAAGGTGACCTCTCCAGTTTCTCTCATGCTTTCACCATCTCTCTTTGATCTTGTTTGGTTTTTGTTGGGCTTTTTGTTCATCAGTTTGTGTCTGAGGTATAATTTCATCACTTTATGTTCTTTGTTTTCGCAGTTATATTTTATAGACTGTGTTGGTTAACAGTATTTTTACAGTGTTGTGTTCAATATTTATTTTTAAATGTTCATCATAGAGCTCACTTATGTTTTTTCTTGTAATATATTATGTGTATTATGTAGTGTTTTACCTGTTCTACCGTTGATTTACTGTTACCTATTGTACTGTTCTAGGGTTTCAGTGTAATGGTTTCGACTGTTGTTTGCAAATGTACATCAGAGAGCTTACTTATCTTTTTTCTTGTAATATATTATGCGTATTATGTAGTGCTTTTCGTGGTTGTACGCTTGATTTACTGTTACCGATTGTACTGATCTAGGGTTTCATTGTAATGTTTTGGAAAACTGATTTTGTTGGACACATTGTTGTTTGCATGGCACTATAGGACTATAATATATGTGATTTAGAGATCAATTATTATTTAGTATTTAGTTTATAGATTTTTTTGGTTAATGTATATTGAATTTATGTTTGTAGTTTAGGGTTTTCTCATGATTTTGTACATGTTTTATGAAAACATTGGTGTAGTTGCATGCATGGCGTCATTTTATTTGGATTTAATATTAATGTATGGTGTGCTTATTTTTGGCATATTGAATGATGTCATCCAACAACATTGAGTTTGTGCACCATCCGCCAAACCATGATGGTCAAGGCCCATTCCCACTAGCCGAACCTTCACCAAAGTGCTTGTGTGGGTTACCGGTCTTTATGAAGCAGTCAAGGCATCCGAAGTCGTCTGAGCGTGCCTTTTACTGTTGTCAACTTCGACGTCGTTCCCCCTCCCCTACCAATGTTTTTCTCGTTGGATGCAACTTCTACCAGTGGATCGATGGTGATGAAGAGTTCGATCGCCGTCTCATGTACTTTCCATACGATCCTGGAAGAGCTATCCATATCGTGAGTTTGTTCGCTAGGTCGGTCCACCATCGAACCCTCCAGAAATGACAACAATGGAGAAGCTTGACGCTACATTGCATCGTATTTTGTATCCTCCAAGTTGCCACTGTGACAAGGTTGCGGTGTGGTCAGCGTGGCCGATGGAAAGTTCAAGAAGAAACATGACCCCGAGAAGCTCATATTATTGTTGCGGGTGAACAAGGAGCGCTATGACTTTATGGAGGAAGAGAAAAGGAGGGATACTTCCTTCTTTTGGAAGGCACATGACAAGGCCATTGCAAAACTGGACTTGAGTCGCCAGTTGTGTGAGTATTGCATTTGTAAATCATTGTTTCAGTTTGTGCATTTTAGATTTATTGGCATTAACATATTTTGGTTTTGTAGTTCCTGATTCACCACCGAATGATGGACATCTCCCGGACCCTAAGGAGAACAACGATGATGACGACAAGACACTGGTGGCCAAGTTGGGACTATGATTATGACCCTACTGCTGAAGTTTCTGAAG
>CM019830.1:78999893-79018796 GCA_009763385.1 Coix lacryma-jobi var. lacryma-jobi | reverse complement strand
TTGCCTCCTGTGCGCCTCAGCTCGACGAATGGCGTTGCGAGTCTCGTCTTCTCTTGCTTTCGCCGCCAACTGCTGCTGCAACTGGTCTCTTTGCAACAACAGCCTCTCGATTTCGTCTTGCTGCTGTGCCAACGCCTTGATTGCTTGGGCGTGCCTTGTGATTTCGTCAACATCATCATCCTCTTCGCCGAATTCGTCCTCGACAAGCCCTTCCGGTGTTCCCTCTCTGCCGAAAGTACGTTGACCCTGGGGTTGTACATTCTGGCTCGTCGAAGCTCCCGGCGGCGGCTGCGCTTCTATCGACAGGGCGCCGCCGAAAGGTGGCGGCTCTGCAACTGTGTTTGGTGGAACCTGGCTAGCTGGGACCGAAACCGCGATGGTGTCGAGAGCATCCTTCCTCGCGGCGATAGCTTCCAGATTGTCGACCGCTTTCGGCGCTTTCCTTGGTGGCATGGTAAGCTCGGGCGACAACCACGGTGGGCGCCAATGTCGTTTCGGGGATCGAGATCCCGAAACAGCGGGTTGACGCACGAACGAAAGCCCAAAGCGAAAGCGGAAACCGGACGGTCAAACGGGGAAACAGATGAAGTGAACAGTGTTCCCCCCCCCCCCCCGTGGGAGGTTGGGAGCTTTTTATATTAGTCCGGATCAATTTGAAAGTACAAGAGCGCCCTTCCAACCACTCTGCTACAATTACAATGATGCCCTGCTCAACTACTCCATGGTCGTACGCCGCCCTTCCCGGCGCGAGGGGCATCATCGTAACTTCGCCCTCTGGTGGGCCCAGCGTCCCACGGCTCCTTTTCCTGGCCGGTGGGCCCGCTCCCTTTGACCTGCGAAAACCTTAAGAAAAACCAAAGTCATGAATGACGAAAGCTCTCGCCGGAAACGCTGGGCTCCTTTCGCGCGAATGCTTCCTTTCGCACGAAAACTCCATCCTGCTCCGGCCAAGCGGACCGGAGACGGACGCCTGCTTTCGCGCGAATGCTCCCTTTCGCACGAAAGCTCCGCCTTCCCTTGGTCCGCAAGTCGAAACGCGTGCTTCCGCGCGAATTCTCCCTTTCGCACGAAAACTCCGCCTTCCTACTCCGGTCATGCGGACCGTAGGCGAATGCCTGCTTCCGCGCGAATGCTTCCTTTCGCACGAAAGCACCATCATCTTTCGGTAAAATGCGGGTCGGAGGCGCCTGCGGTCTGGGTGCCGCCCCAACATTGGGCAAGTAACAACCTTTGAGTGGAATATGTAATGTTAAGTTCCGAACAAGTTATGTAATAAGTTATTTGGTGATGTAAACTTTTAAACCTAAGTTTTAATCTATGTATTATAATCTTTCCGCTTTACTCTGATTTATCTTATCTATAAAACTGTTGTAATACTGTGATGCTTGATGAGGAATTTTTCCTGGAAGTAATGTAACGTGGATGATTCGGGTTTCCCGAGGACACCCGACAGACCTCTTGAGTCATTTGGAACGTGTGTACGTCGATCAAACGTCTTTAGGACAATGATGGGTGCACGTGAGCCACTTAATTCAGGAGGTTCTGCCACACTTTTGAGTTAAATTATTGCATTAGGTTTATAGGAGTTGTGTGTTATCCTAATTGATGCACTATCCACCTTGATCACTGATACACCCGATACCTGCTTTTCAAAAGTATTTGAAAAATGCTTAGCAATGCTTATTGAATTAGACTTTGCAATAAAATGCTATTTTCAAAAGTGTGATCACTTAAAGAACATTTATGGGCATTTGGCTTTACTCCTTGCCTGTTGGCTAAGTATCTGATCCATACCTAGTCAACAACGAGGAGAGGTTGTCCGAGCGTACGGTGCCGTCATGTTGTAGTCCGGGACTCAACAGTTGACACCGACCGGGACAGGGTTGAAAAACCGACAGGACCTGTACTCTTGGGTTAGAGTCCCGAGGTGCTTGTTGCTGACGGAAAAACTTTAGGGACCATCCGTATGGGGGCCTGCTGGTCAAGACTTGTAACTATTCACATACTTCGGAAAGCTCTGGCTCCGAGGAATCCTTTATTGGACCGACAACCGCGCACTGGGAGTGGAGAGATGGCGGAAGTAGCATGTACCCACGTGGTCGTTGTACCTGGATAGAAGTGGTGTACTGTACTTCCGGGTGGCGTAGGACCGGTCCAATCTTGGAGGAATCGTGGTAGACGAGTTGGCATATGCAAGCTTGGGTGCTACATATGCAGTGTGGATAGGGATCCTCAGCTGAGTATTATTTATCCGGATTAATGTTGCTCCTCGGTTATGGAGACTTGGTCACTGACTGTCAACGGAGAGTGGTTCTCAACTAGGAATGTTTTGAAATGTAAAATGAATCATGAATGATGAAGAATTGAGGAATACTGAATCTTTCAAAAATAAAATAAGGTTTACAAAATGCTTTTCTGCAAAATACTTGATCTTGCTTAAGCCTTACCTTGACTACCCCAAGCCTCTCATTCCTGAGTCTTCTCCCTTTTTCTTTAGTCGGGTAAGTGTTGTTGAGTACCCCAGTACTCAGGGTTTGTTACCCATGCTGCAGGTATGACAGAGTCCCCGATGTGTCTTGCACCCTGCTGCGTGACCATCGTCCAGGAAGAGGCCGATGAGGCCGAAGAATAGTTGTACACCCTCAGGCTGGGTGATTATATCTTTGCTGTTCTCCACTATGTTGCCTATGTCTATTTCTATTATCAGAACTTGGTTTGTAATAACTGCACCTTAATTTCTATTTGGAACCCTATTTGTAAAACTAATGTTATTTAAGTCTTCCGCTCATTATTCCGATGTTATTTGTAAAAGTATGCAATGTTGTAACCGAATTGTGAGATGATCCTGCGGACATTGGGCGCTGATGTAGCCCGGTGGCGAACAGGTCTTAATCACATGGAACATGGGTTCGGCTGTCAGAGGTTGACAGGGACACGTGGGCCATGGGATTAGGGTCGTTCCGTCACAGAAGTCCTGTGGAAATTTTAAAGGAATCAGAAACCCCAAGGATCGAATGCTAAAATAGCAGATGACTTGTTATTGTACCTCGCTGTCAGAGTTGAAATTTGCTTGGACTTCTAGGCACATGGGGTGGACTGGACTGTTAAAAATATGATCATGCCATTCTTGCCACCAGGACTCAAAAAGGGGATGAGCAGACTGAATCAAGTGGAGTGGTACTGGTCGGTAGTCTGGCAGATCTTGCCCCAGCCTGAATACCCGATGGGCCTGCATCCCTATTGTAATCTGCTCTTTGGATTGAATTTGCACCCTAGGCCTGATGACAGTAGAAAAGATGAGTTTTGGAGGGAGCTGTCCACAACCCAATTGCCTGGCTGCTATGTTGGGGTGATAGAACTCATAGGTGTGCTTCACTTGTCTTCCCCTGTTGAATTCGGCTGGTAGAATGCAGGGTTTGATAAATGTGTTGAAGACTCCTGTGGCCATTTCATCTACGCAGCCATCATCAAAGCTGAATTTGATAGGGAAAGTAAGGTTGTCATCCTCCCTGTAAGGTAACCAGAGTACCTGACTAAAGCCCTTGAAGAATAACTTGAAGAGATTGCCAATACTTTTGTTAATGGTTATAGCAGTGGCTGCTTCCCCATAAGTTTGGCAGGCCTTTTCTGTGGCTTCTTCATCTTCAGCAAAGTTGCTGGAAGGAAAGCTGAGATTGTCCAATGTCACGGCAACTATTTGATGCATATATAGCTGAAGCCACATCTGGACAAATCACCAGGGGCCATTGACACAATCAATTGGTGGTAGCCTGACTGTGTCAGCATGAGTGGCATGATACATTTGAGTGGAGATTTGATGCATCATGTGGTATATGGATCCCAGGAAAAGTTTGCCTAGAGGGATTTGCTTTCCTTTGGACAGTTTGTCAGCCAGCGCAATGTAGTTGAGGGTTGGCTCGTTGGATCTCCCACAGAAGATGAATCTGCACAGCCACATGTTCAGAAAAGCCCTGTGCTCTGTCTCTGCCACTGGGCTTGGCGCTTTGTTGTGGGTTTCGACATACTTCATCCATCCAACGCTGACATCAATGGACCTCTGAGTAATTTTCTCTAACAGTTCATCAGCGTTCATGGTTGAAGTGATATTCAAGCCACTCATCATGAAGACATCAGCTAATGTGATTGTCATTATACCATGGCCGAATACAAAAGCATTGAGGGCATCTGACAAAAAATGAGAAGCTGCTATGAGTAATGGCTCATTTTTGGGCATTTCGGCCAGAGACAGTTCCAGGGCATGATGAATGTCTTGAGTTTCCCAATAGGGACCAAATTTCGCCTGGATTCTTTTATACCAGTTCCTCCAGCCAGTGACCGCAGGCAAAGGCCAGTTCTTGAAGGTGTACCGCCACCTGTTCGACGAAATGACTCCATGCTTGAAGGGAATTCTGTTGGTCTCCATACTGATGATGTTGGTTGGATTGGGGTTTCCCATTGGACCCAAGAAGTAGGAGTCGGGGTCCGCATCACAAGGAATCAGAATTTCGTCCCTAAAGGCCTAAAAGAAGATATGTGCAGGAAAAGTTAGAAGAACCGAATGCCGATAGGAATTGACCGAACGTGTTGAGGGGAGAAGTGAGGATTACCTCTGGAATCTCATCACGGGTTGCCATTACGGAGCTCAGGTGGAAATTGAAACTGTTGGCGATTTGGGGAGAATGCGGAGTTTGAAGCAGTGCCGATCTAGGGCGCGCGGTGGACTAGTGGTCAATTTCAGAACAAATGCCTTTATTCAGAAATTGAGGGGGCATGTGTTAACACAGAATTTTCACACTATGACAAGTGGGCCAGCACGACACAGGTTCGGGAGAAGTCACCACCTAGGGTATTCGGCAGATGGCAAACGCGGTCGGCTAACTCAATATATTCGGCAAGGCTGTGAAGGCGACTAGTCAACGGCGAGCAGGTTCGGCAATGTGACGCTGCGGTCGGCTACCTCAAGCCAAGTCGGTTTGCATTAGAAGATGACAAGTGCGGCATGTCGAGAAGATTTAGCGATGGGGATCTCGTCATTTTAGTGCATGCCAGTTATTAAAGGAAGCTTCGAGCAGAAGGCATCACGTTTTTGATAGTTTTCTAATTTTATCGTTGTAAATCGTGTCCTTCTATGACGCAGAAAACACCAGGGTATAAATATAAACCCTGAGGCAATTGTAAGATATACACAATCAATACAACCAACCCGGCCCCGTGCCATCTTCGAGTCCAAGTCGTGTCGTCGTGTTCTTCGAGAGGAGCCATCGATCCGTCGACCTCCGTAAGTTCCGGCAACCTTGTTATCATGTCTAGTATCGCGCGGCGGATTTAGATATGGTGCTAGTAGTCTCGTATGTTAAGCTTAGTATCGTGCGGCGGATTTAAGCTTATGACGGGAAGTTTTTGCTTATGCCTTGTATCGTGCGGCAGATTGAGTCATGAGTAAAAATAGTTATCGGCTCTGTTAGATTTGGCAGATCTAATAGATTCATTAAGTTATCATGTGTTATATGTTTTATAATGTTTATTTCATCGTAACACTTCATTGCCCAATCTAGATCTTGCTCGGTTCGGCTCCATCTTGGATAAGATCCATCCTGTCCTTTCACGATTACTTTTGTAAAACTTTCATGCGATAGATCTATTGTTTGTAATAGCCGATTCGACCATATCTAGATTGCCACATGGCGAGGGTTCATGCACGTTGAGTATGCTTGATCTATGATATAGCTAGGTGTCGTGCGGCAGGCACAGGCTTTAGATTAGTTTAATCATGCTTAGTTTGTATGCTCAATCTCCATGGACCCCAACTCGGTTGTACAATCGAGATTGGTTATGCTTTAACTTATATTCAATACATCATGCAAATACGATTCTCATGCAAACGTGTTCGGCAACCTGTTATTCACGAAACTCTGTTCATATTGCCGAACAATCTTTAAACCTGTTGGCAGATAGCTTTCATAGCTATATGTCGTCGTAAGTGGCTTCAGGGCCGAACATCTTGGAACTGTCTGGTCATACCCGGCATGTTCCAGCTTTGTATTTAACAAATTCTTTCCCTTGTTAGTTGCAGGGCAAACTGACTGGCACGCACCGGACTCCTGAGCACCCGGGCCACGTTTGAAGCCAGCTTTTCCGGCTTGCTGTGTGTTGGCATAGCGCGTCACTTTTGGTGCCAACACTACGCTTATACTATCCAACTACTCTAACTCTAGAGCGACTAGAATTAAAGTACTCAAAGAGAGTCATAAACCTTAAGAACAATAAGAACAATGGCTCAAACTTAAATATAGATGTTGATTACCGAAACAATCGTTGAAGCAAGTCGATGAAGAACTTGAATCCACAGGTACAAGATGAAGAAGTTGATCTGACAGGCCGGAGCTTCCTCTTGATCTCTTCCTCTCTCTCTCTTCTAGTTCTAGAATAAGACTAGGTTCTAATCCTACTAGAGGGGTATCTAGTCTTCTACTTGAAAGCTAACTCTTGATTACAACTAGATGAACTAGATCTAATTCTAGGTGAACTAGAAGAGATTCATCTAGAGGGACCTCTAATTCTACATTGGAACCCTAATTTCTGATGTGGAGATGAATAATGAAGAGGGAGATGCCTGGAGAGGGGGTCTGGGGCTGCTTATATAGCCCTGAGGGATCAACCGTGGCCCTTGGATCAAACCGACTTAAGGTACGGCTGAGATGCATCCTAGAGGTCGGTGGAGGAAGCTTGTAGAAGACGGAAGCCAGCGGGCCCAGGGGCAGACCGACCGGTGGGCCCAGGGGACCGGTCGGTCCCACCTGGAGGTGGACCGCGGTGCCCTTTCTCGTGGTGTCTCTATGTGTTCTCTGGAGTCTTCTAGAAGTATCCCGACGTGGCGGTTGCGTTATCTCCCAACGGTTTCCTTCTATGGGAAGCTATCGATGCCGATTTCCTGGTTTAGTCCCTGCAGAATCATAACTCAGCAAAACTCGTGGAATATTGTCAGTTGAAACCCTAAACCTTTGTCGGTGATCAAATTCATGCTCTTTTCATATTTATTTATCCTTTAATTTTGATAGATAACCAGCGTCAACACTCTATCTTTATTGAAGCTAAGAACTACCAACAAGCATTTCTGGCGCCGTTGCCGGGGAAGGCAATCGTTGTATCGGTTGAGTCCGTGTCGAATTTATCTTCGCTTAAGCTCCCACTTAGCGAATCCCATCTTACCCCATTCTTTCTTTCCTTAACTCTTCTTATCTTTTTCCTTCATCTTCTTCAACTTCTTTCTTTCTTATCTCGCTCTATCTTCACGATGGCCAACAAGACCATTCGTGAATTTTCTGCTCCTTCTGCCGCTAATGTAGCGATAGGACCAGACGTGATCGATGCCAACCTCAATTTTGAGTTGAAACCGACTCTGATCATGATGGTCCAAGCTAGCCCATTCTATGGCAAAGCTCATGAGGATGCCAATGCTCACCTCCAACAATTCTTGGAGATTTACGGCACATTCACCATTAAGGGGATAACCCAAGAAGCCATTCGTCTTCATCTCTTTCCTTTCTCTTTGATAGGAAAAGCGAAGAAATGATTCTATACTGATCGCAACGCTGTAGACACATGGGACAAGTGTTCCAATGCTTTTCTCGCCAAATTCTTTCCTATGGGCAAGATGATTGCTCTGTGCAACAAAATCTCCAGCTTTACGCAACAAGCCGAGGAATCTATTCCCGAGGCTTGGGAGAGGTTGCAAGAGTACGTCGCTGCTTATCCACACCATGGTATGGAGGACTGGCTATTGATCCAGAACTTCTACCATGGCCTAACCCCACTCTCTAGAAGCCATTTGGATGCCGCCGCCGGCGGTGCATTCTTTTCTCTGAATGTTGCAGATGCTAAGGCTCTCATAGAGAAGATGGTGTCGAACCAAGGATAGAATGACGAGAGACTGCAGCCCCGTAAGCGAGGTATGCATTCCCTTAAGGAGGCCGACATGATCGTGGCCAAGATGGACCTGCTGGCAAAGAAGCTGGACAGCTGTGAGAAGATGAACCAACAAGAGAGTGTCCAATCTCTGGAATCCTACATGGCTTGTGAAGTCTTTGGAGAAACCGAACATTCTGGGAGCCACTGCCCCGAGCTACATGAAGATTTGAACTTCATCAACAACAACAACGGTTTCCGTCAACAGAATCAAGGATGGAATCACCCTGCAAACTCTCAAGGTAACAATTCATTCCCCCGCTCTAATTTTCAGAATTCTGATAGTCTCTCATTCTTGAAAAATTTAGTTTACTCACAAGGTAAAACTACTGATTTCTTGAATAAGAGATTAATGTCGAGTGATAAAACCCTTGAGAATATAAATGCTAAATTGGAAGATTTCTCATCTGCTCTGAAAAATCAATTAAGTTTTAATAAGATGTTAGAAACCCAATTAGCTCAACTTGCTGCTATCATATCATCTTTTGAATCTGGCAAAATTCCTACTAAACCTGACATGGAAACTGCAAACATGGTTGAAATAAAATATTTCAACTATTATGAAGATCAAACCATGACTATTAAAAAGGGTGATCCTGGTAGTCCCATAATTAGATGCTCAATCTTTGGTGAAGTCTTTAAAAATGTCATGTGTGATTCAGGGTCGAGTGTGAACATTTTATCTAAAGATTTTTATGAAAACTCATTCTTTCCACCCATGTCATCCACATCTGCCTATGTTGTGCTAGCTGATCAATCCACTTGCTATATAGAAGGAATAGTCAATGATTTACCTGTTCATATTAGAGGCTCCTATGTTCCTGCTGATTTCATAATACTAGATATGAGAAATAGGAAAGGTGTGCCTTTAATTTTGGGTAGACCTTTCTTGAATATTGTGAATGCCTGCATATATGTGGGGAGTGGTAAAATGCAAATGACATTAGGAGGGAGGAACGAAATATTCTCTTTCTCCCGAGGCCTCGCATATGCCGCTAACATGCAGGAAGCAAAATCTGTTCGTACCAAGAAGAGGCGCCCAAGAACAAGGTGGAGCAGAAAGAAAGAACCACCTCCTCTTGAGTTGTGTAATTCACATAACAAAGGAGAGGTGCCAAAAGAAGAAGAACCCGATGGAGTACTAAGAGATGAAGTGCCCAAGGAAAAAGATCCACCCGATAAGGATGAAACTCCATGGACCTAAGGTATGGTTTTACTTTTAATTTTTATTTGCCTTCAAATTTCCCTTTTTCAAATAAATAACATATGTCATGCATGTAACTAAAAAAAATCAGCTATCATTAGTTATATGCAGAGGTATATGTTAACTTAGTTAGAACAATAAAATATCATAATAGGATAGTTTCCTTTTTTCACAACATTAGATAGTTTCCCTTTTAATAAAATGAGAACAAGAGCTCCGACCGAGAAAGAAGAAGGCCCTTCACCAAGCAAAAAGCCAGCTTGGGGGAGACTCCCGCCCCAATAAGGTACGTCTCAAGCCTACACTTTATATTCAGTTCTTAAATTCTACATCTTTTGAATGTCACATGCTTGCCTAAATGACCATTCCATGAATAAAATTGATAAAATCTGCTTAAACAAGTTGAAACCTGAATAAGATTTGAAATATGTCATGCAAATGCTATTGTTATGGTTTGAATAACTGGTCTTATCTAAGTTGTAGCTTTTGTGGGTTGCACATGCTTTAACTGAAATCATGCTTAGTGAATAAAGTTAGTAAGAAATGGAGTAATTCTTTAAACTTGCTAAGTTAAAATTAGGTCCCAATCTGGAGGATTTCTTTTTTTTTAAAAAAAAATATGAAAACCTTGCTAAAAGTTCCTCCTAGATTTTATCTCATCCCACCACCAGCCAAATATTTGTTAGTCATTAGTCAAAACCACAAAGAGCTTTGTTTGTGTTGAGCTTTGTTAGACCTCATAGATCTTAGTAGAGAAGCTTATCATATCTTTTGAATCAAGATTCACACACACCCACCATAAATTGCCTACTCTCCACTTTGGAAGTTTGCAACCACCAAATAAATTGCTTATTCTCTACACCGGAGATATGCAATACCCTGCCAAACATCCCATTGCTAGCCTTATGCTTATTCCTACACTGGGAATAAGCATTTCTCCCTCTTCCCCCTTTTTCATTTCTGAAATCCTTTCCTATAGATGTCTGGGGAAATCTAGAGCTAAAAAGAGAAAGAGAGAGAGAAATGAGCAAAGTAGCTCAAGAAAGGACTATGTCCTGAAAAAAAAGTGAGCAAAGTAGCTCAAGAGAGGACTATGTCGTAAGAAAATGTGAGGACACATCTTTTGTCTACTCACTATGTATCCAAAAAAAGAGAGAATTATCATTAGCTCTAGACCCCAGAAATTAGCTAGGAAGGATTATAAAATATCTCTCTATACACTTCCACATAACCACACATGCACATCTTGATCAATTTTTATGTTTTGCTGTTCCTTATGATCTGAGTGTCTAGCTTAGCAATAAACATCAGACAATTTGCTCATGGTTCTTAGCCTTCCTATAACTCCACATATCATTCTTTAGAAATAGGAGAGGCTACATTTTGGCCTAAGTGAGGATTTAAACACCATTGAGTGATTGAGTGAATCTTGGAGGACTTAAGCAAGTTGTTATCTTTTGAAAACCTTGAAAAACCTCCAGACAGAATCCAAAGTCAAACCTAAGCAAGATAAAAGTTTCCTATCTACTGCTTTATTTCACTCTTGCATGTTTGAAGTAAAAAGCTATAAGCCCCACATTGCTATGATTAATGATATATGCTAAGTTATTTCTCACTATACAATATGCACTTGCATACATCTTAAGTTGCTATCCATTTCATGCTCAATGCTTAAACCGCATTGTTGCTCGAGGACGAGCAACAGGTTAGCTTGGGGGAGCTTGTTGATGGTCCTTAAACACCTGTTTTACCATCAACATTTTACCCTAAAATTCACCAAAAAGGCATGAAATGTAGTCAAATAGGTTTCAAACTAACCAAATTCCACATGTCCATATATTTTTATTTGAATGCAGGAATTTGGACCAAATTTGGAGAATGGACCCACCAGGAGACAAGCCCAATCACCAGGACCCATTTGGGCCCGAGTGGGGTGGCGCCCGCCAACCAGAGGTGGCGGCCGCCCCACAAAAGTGGCGCCCGCCACATGAAGAGGCCCAACTCTCCCCCTTGCCACGTCACTGATCCGTGTGACCATCCCGAGGCCAAATCTTGGCCCTTGGTCACTAGGTCAGTGGCATCGGACGGCTCAGGATGGAATGGCGTGGATCAAGGCCGAATGGCGGTTACTTGGACATGCAACCGACCTACCAACCGCCTCTCTGGAGCTCTTGGATGTCGTTGAAGCAAAGGCGGTGCATCCAACGGGTGTGAGTGTGGCGGCCGCCACCTAGGGCTGGCGCCTGCCACTAGGGTTAGCCCTAGGTCAGCTGGCTGCCCCCTATAAGTACCCCCTCACTCCACAAGGCTATAAATACCCCCTGGTGGCTACACTTCATTTGTACCATCATATCCCACAATATCCCAGAGAAAGCAACACACAAGCAAGAGAAGCAAGTGAGAGTTAGGTTAGAAGCTCAGAGAGCTTAGGCAAGTAGGTAGCTAGTAGAGCGAGGCATCTTTGCCCTTGCGGTAGCGCTGCTCAAGGCTTAGCTCAAGAGTAGAGGCGTGCGAGTGATCGGTCCTGGAGCTGGGAAGAGTCTTCCTTCATCTCCAGTTCAGGTTTTGCTCTTGTTACTCAAGCACTTTACTATATTCTATTTCATCATTTCAAGTATTAATTTATTCTACTTATCAGTATTGAGTAGTATACTTGATTGATTGCTTGAGTGCCTAGCTATCCTACAGTTCAATTCACTTAGCCGTAGTAGTTAATCTATAGTGAGCTTAGTGTTTGATCTTTGCCAATAGGTTGCTTAGTTAGTTTAGTGTTTATCTTATTAAGTCAAGTATTTGCTCTGACGTCCACAAGGGTGTCTCTATTCAAAGCTAGGGTAGAGATAGTTAGAATATAGTTAAGTGTGGAGCTTAGTTATAGACTTACCTTTAGATACGGCTGGACCCCCGGATAGCTGTGGTAGGAAGCAGGTAGTGACAGCACTGTGCGCCTTGAATTCCACCACGTAGTTGGCCCAAATTAACAGTAAGGCTCGTTGTGCTAGCGTTCAACCTAAGTCAGTGGTAAAGGCTAGTACGCCTCGATAGTTGATAAGATAGGAATAAAACTATACTCAACTTAGTTGCTTTATTGACTTTTGCCTGCCTTGCTTCGTAACTATCTTGCTTCATGGTTATCTTGCTTTGTAGTTATCTAGGAGTAGTTAGTAGTTATTAGTTAGTTATCTTTAGTTATCATATTTCCCTTCAACTACCTATCCATCCACCTTACCTTACCATCCATTTCATCCTTACCTATCCACCCATATATTCTTTCTAGCCTTTCATCCCCTCTCTTCCCTTCCCCCTTTTCCTTTTTCGTATTTCTTCGACTCTCATCCCCTCCTTGACTCAACTCATACACCACCCTAGCCTTCCCTTGGGATCAAATAAATCGACACCTGGTACTCCCAGGCGAAGTGCTACTACGATAGTTCTGTGCGCTTGCAGAATCTCCTCTTGCTAGATTGCAACCTCTCTAGCTAGCTCCTACTAGTGTCGGGATTGACAACCCCATTTGACATTAGTAGATAGCTGCTTTAGCTTCACTCCTTTAGGTATAGTGACCGGATTTGCTACAAGCACTTCTGACGCCGTTGCCAGGAATAGATTTCATAGTCTACTCCTAGTAACAATGTTAGCAAGTGCCAACAAGCATTTCTGGGCCGTTACCGGGGATAGTTGCCTAGCTCTATATTTATTGAAGCTAAGAACTACCAACATATAGCAATCAGAATGAAAAGATGCTCAAAAGGGCGCTGCCCTGAAAGTGTAGCAACCAATACAAATGCTAGCAAAGGCTCAAACTGATCAAATGTATGCAAAATATGAAAAATTAAGCATATGAGCAGTTTTAATCCATTTGTAAAGGAGTTCAACACTAAAATAGCACTTAGCATGAATAGACAGGAAATCAACCAAGTGCTAACTCAAGTATAAAAGGTGAACTACCCCTACCAAAGTTCAATCATCATGCAATAGAATGAAGCATAAACTTGTGTTATTTTTCAAATTTTATCGAAGATTGCAGCGGTTATTATCACAAGTTCAAAAATACTTTGACCAATGGTGACAAAAGTACTTTGGAATGATCCTTAAGAAGTTAGGAAACCAACGCAACAAACAGATCACAAATCGGAGCTCGTACGCAAAAGATACGGACGAAATCAGCAAAACTGTGCAGTGGTATTAACACAAGTTCATATTAAAGCATGTGATTGCGAGAGGTTGAAAGCATGGTCATTGCCTAACTTTTCAACTGGGCTAAGCCTATGCAAGAAAAGCAATCAGAAGCTTAAAGCATCGGTTTCGGTCTTACACTACATGGCTCAAGTTTAACTCAATTGTGCAATGACAAACAGTCTCGATACCGTGAGGTGCTGACACATACAATCCCATCTCGATCTTTTCATTTCACTTACACTTGGATCAAATTTTAAGCACAAGGTAAATATGAACAATCCAAGCAAGTGAAAGACTCAGAGCAAGAGACATAGCAACCTAGCATACAAAAGATAACACAAGTGATCTCAACACATCCTACCCATGCTAGTTGCCAATCTCAATGGTGAACAAATTAAAGGTTTCATAGTCGATTAGTCAAGTTCACCATTTGCAAAATGAAGGATCGGATTAGCGACCAGAGGGGGGGTGAATGGGAGCTTCAAATTCAACTCGTGAATTTGTATAGCCCTTGTCCCAGAAAGTCACCCCAAAAGTGAAGACTCGAAACGACCGGAGTGTTCACGACCTACGAGTAGGTGGATACCCTAGGAGATGTCCTAGTGGTACAGCGGAACCTCCGGAGAAACCCCAAAACCAGCTGCCAAAGCCATGGAACAAAACTGAACAAACAGCAGGTTCGTGGACTGTCCGGGGTCAGGGTCCCGTACTGTCCGCCCAACGTCGGACTGTCCGCCACTGGAGGTGCGGACTGTCCGCCGGTAAAAGGATAGAAACAGAACTGTTCTGATCAAGTTCTGGACGACTCCCGGACTGTCCGCGGTTTGCACGCCGGACTGTCCGCGGTACAAGTGAACAGTGACCGTCGAGCGTCCGATGCTGATCCTATGCTGCGTTCGATGTGACCCCGGACTGTCCGCGGGTCACTAGAGGACTGTCCGCCGGTCACGAGACCGCAAACAGTATCGCGCTGCACAGTTCTGACCTAGCCAAGCCCCGATCCCCGGACTGTCCGTCGCTGGGGGCGCGGACTGTCCGCGGATGAACAGAACGCACAAAAACGCTTGGGGCAAAGTGTCAATTCCATCGAAACTTCACCAAACTAAAAGGGACTTCGATCCAACTCCTCCCAGGTGTTCCTCTATGTATTCGGGTGCTCATCCTAAGAAATCATCGCACCAATCCAAGTCAATTAATAGAAATCAGAGGATCACCAGAAAGGGGAAAGAAGGAAGAACGAACATGAAATCAACCCGATCTATGGATTTGTGAGGTTAGGAGAGAAATCCTTCGGTGAAAAGAAGGGGCTCATGACCAAGAACATATTGATTCAAGTGGAATCGAAAATCATCTCATGGAGAGGGAGAACGAAGCAAATCTCCAAGAGATGAAAAACCAAAACGTGAAGAACACAAAACACGATTCGATTTCAGCCGAAATTCCTCCACACGAGGAGACAACGAGAATACGGTCTCGTTTCGTCAAAGATCCAAATACACAGAGCTATGATTTCCGTCTCTGTGGATCGCTTGCAGCGAGGTATGATTAGAACCTAAGCGAGGGCTTGAGAGAGAGAGAGAGCTCAGGAACAAATGACTGCAAGGATAGAGGGAGAGGAGGGGAGCCTCTCTTATTTATAGCCTAAAACAATAATCCCCTTACTACTCCTAGATACTTGAGCGAAACGGCCAACCCTAGGGGTATCCCGATCCAACTCTGCTGATAGGTGATCTGACGGCCACGCGCCTTCCTCATCCGTAGCTTCGCCTCGACGCAAGCCTCAGGATGCCGCCACGTGCCGCCCAATCGACCGCCGTGCCTACCTCGTGGATAGCCTCACCTCTGCGCCAACCTCTCCACGCCGCCATGCGTCGACCGTCCTTTTTGCGAACCTCCCCCCGGTTTTGAGGCCGAGACCGGGAAACCTGGGCCTTCCCCCAGTTTTGAGGCCGAAACCGGGAAACCGGTCCTCAGGGTGAGTTTTGTTGCCCAAACTCAGAAACCCGCGCGCCCTGGTTTTGTGGCCCAAACCTGGAAACCGTCCTTGCTGAGTTTTCAGGCCCAAACTCGGAAACCGGCCACCACGAGTTTTGAGGCCCAAACTCGGAAATCGTCGAGGGTAGCTTTTCGAGGCTTAGCTACTGAACCCATGCCAAAGACGGGATGTGGTTCGCACACCCCGAGTTCCAGCAACGATGCCGGAGCATGTCCAGCCTCCACGTTGGGCAACCTCCCGACTCGGCCGATGCACCGCACATCCCCATGTACTCTTGCTTGTCAACACCACGTGCCAGCTACCACAGCTGATCCTCAGGTCTCCTGGTCCATCGGTCCAAGCTCCACGTCCGCCCTTCACCGCTCCTGGTCCGTCGGCACAGCACGTCCCTACTTGACCTTCACCTCACCTTCGACCACTGCCCGAGCTCCGCACCTGCACATCAACACAGCCAAGAGACATGTTGCTCGTTGATCGATCACTCATCACTCAGGAAGGGAACCACAAGGGCACATATCAACCTTGTGTTCTCAATCTCCCCCTTGATGAGTGCATCGTCAACTCATAGTATCCGTAACCAGAATAGAAGGAAGCAGAATTAGATAGAAAGGGAAAAACTCACTCGCAAAGTTCAAAAGCCAGAGAAAAGGCCGAAGAGGAACAATCCGAGATAAGCGAAGCTTGGTCCCCAAAGACATGGGCAACGGTTCGACACAACCAAGCAAAAGATCGGAGCAACAACTCATCAGAAGCAAAACTCGATTAAAATGAGAGCACAAAACTTGGTTCCCAAAGACATGGGCAACGGCTCGACGCAACCAAGTCAGAAACAAGCTAGTCCTCAAGAAGAGGCAAAATGGGCTCAACACCACTAGCTGGAAGCTTATAACTCAAAACAGGCAGAAAAACTCCCCCTTACTCAAAGAACTCCCCCTCAACAAGTGAAGCATAAGTTGCAAATTGTCACCACAGAAAATCGAGATCTCATCTTCGAAAACATTCTCCCCCTTGGGGGCAATTTGCAAACAAAAGAGAGGGGAAAAGGAGCTCAAGAAAGGCAAATGGAGCTAGGTCATGCCTATCGGAGTCAAGCACATGCACATGAGTCAAAAATGCATGTTAGCAGCTTCAAGTATATACTCGAAAGAGTGAAAGAATGCTCTAATGAGTGCTGATCCGACTACATAGCAACATACACAAGTGCTAGCAAAGGCTCAAACTGATCACCGAAAACAAGATATGAATGCATAAGCCCAGTGAGCACTTTAAAGCCATTCAGAAAGGGGGTTCACCATCAAATTAGCACTAAGCATGTATAGACAGAAGGTCAAACAAGTGCTAAACATGTATGTAAGGTGAACTATCCCTAGCAAGGTTCAACCATCATGCTATAGAGTGAAACATAGAACTTGTGTTTTTAGATTTTATCGGAGATATTTGCAGCGGTTTTTACACTAGTTCAAATTCAGCATGTGATTGCGAGAGGTTGAAAACTTGTCATTGCCTAACTTTTCAACCATGCTAAGCCTATGCATATGCCATCAGGAGCTTAAAGCATCGGTTTTGGTCTTACACTACACGGCTCAAGTTTAACTCAAGGTGCTATGAGAAACAGTCTCGATACCGTGATGTGCTGACAAAGCAATCCCATCTCGATCTTACCAATTCACTAAAACTTGGTTCATTTTAAGCAGATTATGAACAGTCCAACCAAGTGAATGACTCAGAACTAGAGACATAGCAACCTAGCATATATGAAATAGCTCAAGTGATCTCAACACATCCTACACATGCTAGTTGCCAATCTCAATGGTAAACAATAATCAAGTTTTTAAGTTCATTAAACATGTTCAGCGTTCTGAAAGATATAGCTTAGCTCACAAAATGTAACAATGAGCAAAGAGAGCCTAAGCTACAAGCATCATCATATATCATCGAAGCATACACTAAATAGAGCATAAATTCATTCTAAGGAATATAGACATGAAGCTTGAAATAAAAGATGTATGCATGATGAAGTCAGAATCGGAGCCAAAGTAAAAAACAGAAAGACTCAAGACCCAAAACCAAAAAAGATCAGAAAGTCAGATTATAGTACAACAAGCAAAATGTTTTGTGACGGAACGACCCTAATCCTATGGCCCACGTGTCCCTGTCAACCTCTGACAGCCGAACCCATGTTCCATGTGATTAAGACCTGTTCGCCACCGGGCTACATCAGTGCCCAATGTCCGCAGGATCATCTCACAATTCGGTTACAGCATTTCATACTTTTATAAATAACATCGGAATAAAGAGCGGAAGACTTAAATAACATTAGTTTTACAAACCGAGGTTTCAAATGAGGTAAGGAGTACGATTATTACAAACCATTGTTCGGGAAATTCAAAGTAGACGACGTAGCGGAAACATAAAGATACAGGTAACACCCAGCCCGAGGGTGCACATTTACTCATCGGCCTCATCGGCCTCTTCCTGGGCGAAGGTCACGCAACAGGGTGCGAGACACATCGGGGTCTCAGGCATACCTGCAACATGGGTAACAAACCCTGAGTACGGGGTACTCAACAAGACATACCCGACTAAAGAAAAAGGGGAAGACTCAGGAATGAAGGCTTAGGGTAGTCAAGGTAAGGCTTAAGCAAGATCAAGTATTTTGCAGAAAAGCATTTTGTAAACCTTATTTTATTTTTGAAAGATTCGGTATTCCTCAAATCTTCATCGTTCATGATTCATTTTACATTTCAAAACATTCCTAGTTGAGAACCACTCTCCGTTGACAGTCAGTGGACCAAGTCTCCATAACCGAGGAGCAACGTTAATCCGGATAAATAATACTCAGCTGAGGATCCCTATCCACACTGCATATGTAGCACCCAAGCTTGCTTATGCCAACTCGTCTACCACGATTCCTCCAAGATTGGACCGGTCCTACGCCACCCAGAAGTACAGTACACCACTCCTTTCCAGGTACGACGACCACGTGGGTACATGCTACTTCCGCCATCTCTCCACTCCCAGTGCGCGGTTGTCGGTCCCAATCAAGGATTTCTCGGAGCCAGAGCTTTCCGAAGTATGTGAATAGTTACAAGTCTTGACCAGCAGGCCCCCATACGGATGGTCCCTAATTTTTCAGCCAGAACTATACCTTGGTCATATCTCACCCAAGCGTAATAGTCCTGTCAGTTTTTCAACCTTGTCCCGGTCGGTGTCAACTGTTGAGTCCCGGACTACAACATGACGGCACCGTACGCTCGGACAACCTCTCCTCGCTATTGACTAGGTACGGATCAGATACCTAGCCAACAGCCGGGGAGTAAGACCAAATTCCCATAAACATTCCTTAAGTGATCACACTTTTGAAATTGGCATTTTATTGCAAAGTCTAATTCAATAAGCATTGCTAAGCATTTTTCAAATACTTTTGAAAAGCAGGTATCGGGTGTATCAGTGGTCAAGGTGGATAGTGCATCAATTAGGATAACACACAACTCCTATAAACCTAATGCAATAATTTAACTCAAAAGCATTTAAGGAAATCATTTTATAAATTCAAGGA
>CM019830.1:78950777-78999393 GCA_009763385.1 Coix lacryma-jobi var. lacryma-jobi | reverse complement strand
AAGCGCACAGATTAATACCGATGTAGCATTTTAACTGGGAAGTATTCCAGGTATCGTTATTTATATTTTTACCACTGGGAAGGGATTACTAACACCAATGTTGATTATGGAATGAAATATGGAACTGAGTATCTATCATTGCATGTGTAATAGAGAGCATTCATCTATCTCTTGCATACAGGGATAAATGTCACATAAAATATAGATAAAGTATGAATGGTGACAAAGATAACTAATCTGATCAGCATAACTAGCCACATATAATAATGATAAGCACCTCAACAGATATTCTAGCAAGTCATTAGCATGGGATTAGGATGAACTACAAGAATATTTCCTAAGTTATTCTTAACTATAAAGTCTAGCATATCATAGTTAGTGCAATTATACTTGGCAATCATTGCGAGAAAGGACTACGCCCATGCATAGTGATATTATCAAGGAAGATGAGAAACATAGCAATCACTCCCCAGTAATAATGTTGCTCTGCTTGCCCTATACACGAGAGGGGGACTATATAAGAATCAACGAAGCTGTCACTATCGCGAACTATCAACGAAGCCGTCACTATCAACGAAGCTGTCACTATCGCGAAATACGGTATAGGCACCACGCCTACACAATACTTATCATTTACCCACTGTACACATGGATAAACGCTATACGATCCTAAACATGTATATAATTCCAATCTAACTAAGCCAAGCATATAACTATGATAAACTAAGAACGATATAATTGCAAATATAAACAAGTAGAGTAAAGTCATAATCAATATATTGAAATAGAACAAAGTTGTATTCATAATATTGAAGAACAATGATGAACAAATGAAGAACAGTAGAGGAATTACCAAGAATCCTCTTGACAGATCCAGAAACCAATCGAAGATTGACTCCTTCTAGTTCTAATCCTATGCAGCTCTGCTAAACTAGAGATCTAGTGGATGTGGTGGCTCTAGGGCTTGATCAGAGACTCTCCTCCTGATGAATGAATTAGGGTTTTAGAGAATGAGGGAATTAATCCTCCGGGGGCTAAGGGGCCTGCTTATATAGCCCCTCCAAATGAACGTGAGCCGTCGGATCAAACCGACCTTAATCGCACGGTTTTCCTTAATCCCTTAGGTCGGTGGAGCATGATCCGCGAGACGGTCGCTGATTGGCCCTGAGACCTAGGCGGGCGGCCAAGGGGGGAGGGCGGGCGCCCAGCCCCCGGGCCCGCTCGGCCTCCCGCTCGTTCCCGTGGCTTCTGGACTCTTCTAGATGTTGGATAATTGCCGCACACGTTAATATCTCTATGTAAACCCGACGTGTGGGCCATTCCTCCATATTTCCTGATAACCCCCTACAGAAATAGACAAACACTAAAACTCGTGGAATTCTGTCAGATAAAATCCTAAGTTTGGGTGTTGGTTGCATTTGGATCCTTTTCTTTATTTATTTGATGATTATATTTGGTACTTAAGGACCGTCAACAAACTCCCCCAAGCTTACCTCTTGCTCGTCCCTGAGCAAGGATAGACTCAGAGATGGATCAGAAGTTGTTGTAATGCCTTAGAACTTTGACGGTACACATGCTTTCAAAAAAAAGGTCTCATCTCTGAGTTAGAGTAAACTATCAAGACTTAAAACTTACTCATTTTGCCTCTCACCATGGGGCTTGCAACCGTCACCCGTGTCTTGAGCAGCTTAAAAGATAGAATGGTCTAGTCAAGCGCCATGTCTCTTATTCTTGATCAGCTATAGCTCTGGAGTTTTTTGCAGTTTTTCAAATAAAACTCAGAGATTCCTTTGTATGACTCTCTCAGATCCCTCTTTTGTGGTATTTTGGATCCTTACCAAGGCAGTGATGATATATGTCCTTTTCTCTCATCCTACTCTAATAAGGCTTTGATATCTGGAGCTTATCGGTGGGAGATAAAGTATACATACTTACAAGACATTTATTGCATAGTCAAACCATGGATCCAGAGAAACAAGTCAATAAGTCAAATCAAGATGTGCATGTGTGGCGAATGAATGGTGTATGGTGATGGTGATAACAGTGGTGAAAGTCTAATTCTACTTTTGCTCTTTTGAGGGGATACATACCTTTCTTGCTCTTTGAAGCTTTTTGAGGAGAATGAGATGCTCTATATTTTCTTTTTCCTTTCCTCTAAGGTGGGTATCTTGTACCCCTAATTCTACTGTCAGGACACTTGTCCATTTTTACCTCTCGTCTCACTTTTTCTTTTCTTCGAGGTTCTGGGCACTTGCCCCTTTTTATTTCCTCGTATCTTTTTCTTTTTCGAGGTTCCGGGCACTTGCCCCTTTTTATTTCCTCGTTTCCTCTTTTTTTTCAGAGCACTCATCTTCCCAGAATAATATAGCAAGTGGTAGTAACCAAGATAACTTGAGCATTTATTTCACAGGGAAAAACAGGAATAGGAGAATGTTTTTGGCTATTCTCTCCTGGATAGGAGTAGAATAATTTTGGGTGAATCTGGAGATGGAAATGAGTGGATGTATGTGGATGCGTACTCCCAAAGTAGAAGCAGCATGTATGAGTGAACGTGCAAGTGCAACTTGATTTTAACCGCATGACAAGCTGCTAAGGGTCTACACAGCTTGACCACACTCAATGCTCATAAGCAGTAAAAAGTAAATGTGTGGCTCAAAGTCTAGCAAGTATGTATATATGGCTGTGGTAGGAATTTAAACTCTCATCATGCAACATTTTAAAGATTTTTAAAGATACAATTCTCCAGAATTCTAGCATCTCTAGGAACAGATAAACAACAGCTCAACCTTCCCATATCATATCCGTTAACGACTTAGATTTTAGATCAGGTTCTCTTCCCACAAGTTTAGGTTTAGAGCAAGCTTTAAATTATAACAGTTATGTCTAAACTTGAGAGAGAGCTTCAAATTTGAAAACTAGGCAGAGCAACTATTCATCATATCCATGCTAGAGTTTTATTAAGATTCAGTTTAGCATAGCTACTTCATTTATTTATTAAGCAAACTAAGCAAAGATATATATATATATATATATAAGCACAAAATCTTTATCTGGGTTTTCATGATTATGTATCTTTTTATTATTTTAATATAGTATAAATATAGATAGAAATACTTAGCTGGATAAATGGGGGTGCTCTCCCCCAAGCTGGATTTTGACATAATTTCTTCTGATGTAGCTAGCAGGTGGCAGAGGCGTATTTGAATGTCGGCAGAACCCTGACAGCGATTAGGATGTCCTCTGTCTGCTAGTCTTCTTGATCCTTGAATTTCTGTGGAGCTCAAATAGACAACAAAGCTTTGTGGAACTGGTTAAGTGTTAGCATAAATATCTAGCCTTTATCATGTCGAGCTTCCTCAATAAGTGTTACTCTCTTTAGTAGGATCACAATTTATTTTTTTGTATTTTCATTTTTATGGAGCAGAAAAATATTTTTATTTTTTTATGCCACCACAAGTGAATGTACTTATGGGTTTTATGCCACTCGTATACTCACATGGGGCTTACTGGTTTTAACATTTTTATTTTCTTTTTAAGATAGTATGAACATGATTAATTGAACTAGCTACTTTGAGAAAAAGTAAATAATAGAAGAAGGGAAAGTGATAACTACCAAGTTTACCTCTTGGCACGGCGTTCGGTGTTTTAAAGTCCTCTGAACGGGACTCTTTGTATTCTTAGTCGTCCTGGGATTCGCTGGATGGCGTAGACGGCGGTTCCGGCAGCGCCTCCTCTTCTTGTACAACTATCTTCTCTCTCCACACCTGATTTGGTGCTACGGTCTCCTGTTCCAGCTGTATATCCTCAGACCTTAGTACCTCTCCTTCATAATCTGCCCATCCGTCCTTGATGATTTGCTTCCTCTGATTGCGGTTGCGTTGCCTTCTTCTTGTCCCGACCTGCTTAGAATTTTCAACTATATAGTTAGGGTCATTAAAGTAGCGGCGTACCTTCTCATAGGGGAAGTGCATGTGGACTTCTCCGGTTCCAATGTAGATGATTGCTTTGAATGGTGCTGAAGGAACGGTCTTCCAAGGATGATAGGTGGATCGTACTTGTCTTCTCCCATGTCAATGACCTTAAAATCTGTATGGACAAAATGATCATTTATTTTGATAGGGACATCGGTCACTATACCTTCAACCTTTCGGAATGTCTGGTCTGCCATCTGGAGCTGAATGTATGTCGGTTTTAGGGGCATGGTTCCGTACAGGAGCTGATAGGTGACTGCGGCCATTATGTTGACGCCCGATCCGGTGTCGCAGAGTGTCTTTTGAAAGGAGTATCCATTGATTGAGCACTCGATGCTTGGAACACCTAGGGTTCGTCCTTCTTGATCAGGAAAGGCGACTTGAGTCGACGATCTTGTCCTCCATTGAATTGCAGTGACCATCTTAGCTGATTCGGTCCACACTTGTTTCTTGTTCTTGTTCTGCTTGTTCCTCCTGTTGGTCCTCTTCCTTGGTTCATATTGGGGTTGCTCTGGGATTTGTGCAGTCTTGTTCTTGAAGGAAAACGTCTCCTTCCTCCCCTTGATGTTGAAGTTGATCTTCGCAGCACTGGCGTAGATGACAGCTCCCGAGGTGTTCATGGAATGGCCTCCCCAAGATGACGGGTGACCTCTCATCAAGCACCGGTCTCTATCACCACTGAAGTCTGCTGGGACGTACGAGGTACCAACTCGGACACATATGTTCTTCAATATTCCTTTTGGGAAGCTCAGCGTCCGATCTGCAAGGCTGCAAACACATGGTTGTTTCTAATAAAGGACGTGTAAAGAATTTTTTGTAGAGTACCCTGGGCATAATGTTGACGCTAGAGCCAAAGTCGCAGAGTGCTTCTGAGAAGTCCACCATGCCGATGGAGATCGGGATGACGGGGCGTCCTGGATCGCCTCTCTTGACCAGTAGAAGGTCATTATGTACTTCCACAATGGGGTTACTCCAGTAGTTCCCTGCATCAAACATGTCTACAAGATTTGCAGATTCTAATCCTTCTGGTTGTGATGGTATACCGGGGTTAGTAGCAGGAACAGCAGCAGCTATTTGATTTAACTGAGATTCAATCATTTTATTAAAGATAATTTGATTCTTGATGGCAGTAGAAAAATTATCCATTCTATTATTTATATTTTCTAGCATTTTATCATTAGATGCCAATTTCTTAGACAGGTTATCCATTAGCTTTCCTTGATTAGACACTAACTCTCTCAAAAGTGGAAAATTATTATTATTGTTGTAAGAATTGTTACCTTGATAATTACCTGAGTAGTTAGGCCTTTGTTGATTCCAACCTTGATTTTGCTAAGGACGGTTGTAATAGTTGTTGTTGTTGTTGTTGATGTAGTTCACGTCCTCATGCACCTCAGGGTAGTGATTGCCTGAGTGTCCAGTATCTCCACACTCCTCACAAGTCATGTGAGAGTCGTAGACGTGCATGACTTCTTTCTTGTCTCTAGCTTTGTCATCGAGCTTCTTCATGAGCAGGTCCAGCTTTGCAGACAGCATGTCTACCTCCTTGAGCTGGTGCATACCTCCACCCTTCTTGCGTGTCTAGGTCCTCTCTTCGTTCCAACCTTGGTTGGACGCCATCTTCTCCACAAGAGCTGTGGCTTGTGGTATGGTGAGTGACAGGAATGCTCCTTCAGCCGCAGCATCCATGGTTTCACGGGCGCTATTACCGAGCCCATGATAAAACGTCTGCATCAGCAGCCAGCTCTCCATTCCATGATGGGGACATTCTAGGATGTAATCTTGGAAGCGCTCCCATGCTTCTGGAACGGATTCATCATGTTGTTGCTGAAAACTTGTAATCTTCCCACATAGAGCATTGGTCTTGCCCATTAGAAAGAACTTGGCCAGAAAGTTCGTGGAGCAGAGTGCCCACATAGTATTCTTCTCCTTCGTTGCATAGAACCACTGCTTCGCTCTCCCCAACAGTGAGAATGGGAAGAGGCGAAGTAGTATGGCGTCTCTGGGGACTTCTGACATAGTGAATGTGCTGCAAATCTCCAGGAAGTGTTGGAGATGAGCACTAGCGTCTTCGTGCGCCTTCCCACAGAACTGGTTGGCTTGCACCATGTTGATGAGCCCAGGCTTGAGCTCAAAGTTGTGGTCGATCTCCACAGCAAGTCCAGTGCGGATGTTTTCTGTGGTGGGAGCTGAAAACTAGCGGATCGACTTGTTCGCCATGGCTTCGAACTCTGTCGACAAGTTCCGAATAAAACTTCGGCGGTCTTCTTGATTGGATGAAGCTTCGCGCTGAAGTGTTGACGATGTCTTCTTGAGCTTGGCTCTTGTTTTTCTGATTAACGCTTCGGGGTCGTCAACAAAATTTTCTGGAAGATGTCTTCTATTCATACATCACCCTGCATAAAATAATAAAAATAACAAAATATAGGGGTAAAGCTGTATGAGAGAATTGATGATCTCAATCATATTAGTGATGCGAATGATGACTCAATATTCCGTATTCATTCCTTATTAGTAAATGAACCTTCCCCGGCAACGGCGCCAAAAATGCTTGTTGGGCATTCTTAACGTCATTACCAAAAGTAGACTTAGTTTTCTAATTCTGATAACGGCGCCAAAAATGCCGAACCTATCCCTCATGCCACTTAAGCCAAGTTGTCATCCCCAGCATGACATGAGAGACGCGGTATTGAAATATACAATTGCTCTTCTGGATAAATAATAAATGAGATCTGCAAGCGCACAGATTAATACCGATGTAGCATTTTAACCGGGAAGTATTCCAGGTATCGTTATTTATATTTTTACCACTGGGAAGGGATTACTAACACCAATGTTGATTATGGAATGAAATATGGAACTGAGTATCTATCATTGCATGTGTAATAGAGAGCATTCATCTATCTCTTGCATACAGGGATAAATGTAACATAAAATATAGATAAAGTATGAATGGTGACAAAGATAACTAATCTGATCAGCATAACTAGCCACATATAATAATGATAAGCACCTCAATAGATATTCTAGCAAGTCATTAGCATGGGATTAGGATGAACTACAAGAATATTTCCTAAGTTATTCTTAACTATAAAGTCTAGCAGATCATAGTTAGTGCAATTATACTTGGCAATCATTGCGAGAAAGGACTATACCCATGCATAGGGATATTATCAAGGAAGATGAGAAACAGAGCAATCACTCCCCTGTAATAATGTTGCTCTGCCTGCCCTATACACGGGAGGGGGACTATATAAGAATCAACGAAGCTGTCACTATCGCGAACTACCCCGCGATCCGGCATATAGGGTACAATCGCAGATAAATACGGTATAGGCACCACGCCTACACAATACTTATCATTTACCCACTGTACACATGGATAAACGCTATACGATCCTAAACATGTATATAATTCCAATCTAACTAAGCCAAGCATATAACTATGATAAACTAAGAACGATATAATTGCAAATATAAACAAGTAGAGTAAAGTCATAATCAATATATTGAAATAGAACAAAGTTGTATTCATAATATTGAAGAACAATGATGAACAAATGAAGAACAGTAGAGGAATTACCAAGAATCCTCTTGACAGATCCGGAAACCAATCGAAGATTGACTCCTTCTAGTTCTAATCCTATGTAGCTATGCTAAACTAGAGATCTAGTTGATGTGGTGGCTCTAAGGCTTGATCAGAGACTCTCCTCCTGATGAATGAATTAGGGTTTCAGAGAATGAGGGAATGGATCCTCCAGGGGCCAGGGGGCCTACTTATATAGCCCCTCCAAATGAACGTGGGCCGTCGGATCAAACCGACCTTAATCGCACGGTTTTCCTTAGTCCCTTAGGTCAGTGGAGCATGATCCGCGAGACGGGCGCTGATTGGCCCTGAGACCTGGGTGGGCGACCAAGGGGGGAGGGCGGGCGCCCAGCCCCCGGGCCCGCTCGGCCTCCCGCTCGTTCTCGTGGCTTCTGGACTCTTCTAGATGTTGGATAATTGCCGCACACGTTAATATCTCTATGTAAACCCGACGTGTGGGCCTTTCCTCCATATTTCCTGATAACCCCTTGCAGAAATAGACAAACACCAAAACTCATGGAATTCTGTCAGATAAAACCCTAAGTCAGGGTGTTGGTTGCATTTGGATCCTTTTCTTTATTTATTTGATGATTATATTTGGTACTTAAGGACCGTCAACACTTTGCTCGGTGCTCACCACCTGGCGCTCGGACTTCGTCGCCGACCAGCTGGCCATACTCTCCGACGCTCATCGACAGCTACACCGAGAGCTCAACAGCTGAGCTGGGGACTCCTCGGTGCTCGAGTTCGTCGACCACCTGGTCGCTTTGCTCAGTGCTCACCACCTGGCGCTCGGACTTAGTCACCGACCAGCTGGTCGTACTCTTCGACGCTCATTGACGGCTACACCGAGAGCTTGCTAGTTGACCTGGGGACTCCTCGGTGCTCGGGTTCTTCACGCCAACATCGTCAGCATCGCTGGTCGGATCGCTCGGTGCTCACCGCTTAGCGCTCGGACTTCATCGCCGACCAGCTAGCCAGACTCCTCGACGTTCATCGACGGCTACACCGAGAGCTCACAAGTTGACCTGGGGACTGCTCGGTGCTCGGACTCGTCGCACGACAACCTGCTCGTCCGACATGCTGCATTTGTCATAGTGGTTTTACCTTTTTTATAAGCCTGCTACAAGATTTATTCTTCATCTTCTAGCAGCCTTGGGGACTACCGTGTATACATGGCGCTCGTCCGCGCATGTATATAAGTCTGATTATTTTCAAGACCCTGGCACCACGTGACCGAGTCACCTGCTGTCAGGCTCGGGGACTAGCTGTGGGGATATAGACCCCAGGGTACCACATGATGGTACATGGGCCGCATTACTAGGGGTCGTCCGACCCATAGGATGAAGACGTGCGGCGCACGACATGCACCGCATGACAGTTGTAATCTAGATACAGTACCAACTCGGATACTTACCATGTAACTCTGTCCCTTCGGAATATATAAGGAGGGGCAGGGGTCCTCCAACGGGACATGTGAGATAGACAGCAGATCATAGGTCATAAGGGAGGCCACAAGCCACATCCAATCAATACAACTCGACGCAGAACGTAGGGTATCACGCTAACCTAGCGGCCCGAACCTGGATAAACCTCTGTGTTCATCTTGTTTTGCCTTGCGTCAATGTTTGGGTCGTCATCTTGCGCACCTTCCCCTCTAATCTACCACCTTGGGCATACCCCTAGGTGGACTATCGGCGATATTTCGTCGACACCTTCGGGGATAGTGGTAGAGGTAAGGTCACTTCTCGTGGGTCTATCCGACTTAACAAGAACTTCGTGCTCAAGGATGTTGCTTTGGTTTCTAACTTGCTTTCTGTTTCGCAACTCCTTGAATATGATTTTGAAGTGCGCTTTAAGAAAGGCCTTAGTCGAGTTTTGGATTCTCGGGGAGACCTTGTTTGTTGGGTCGTCCCATTTGGTCGTGTTTTCAGAGCCGACTTTTCCCGTTCTTTCGGCTCTTCTAGATGTTTGATGGCTGGTCCTTCTTCTGATTTGTGGAAGTGGCATAGGAGGCTCGGTCACTTGAGTTTTGACTTGCTTGCAAGACTTAGCTCACTTGGCCTAATCCAAGGATTGCCCAAGCTTAAGTTTCAGAAGGATCTTGTTTGCCATCCTTGTCATCACGGGAAGATGGTTGTTGCTTCTCACCCACCTGTTAATCAGGTGATGACCAAGCAACCCGGCGAGCTTTTACACATGGACACTGTTGGTCCAACTCGGGTTTGCTCAGCGGGTGGGAAGTGGTACGTTCTAGTGATCGTGGATGATTTTTTGAGGTACTCTTGGGTATTCTTCATGGAGGCTAAGGACGAGGCTTTTCCTTTTGCTCGAGATTTGATTTTGAGGTTGAAAACTGAGTTTCCCCCTCATACTATCCGTAGCGATAATGGTACTGAGTTTGTTAACTCACAATTTGCCTCTTTCTGTTCTTCGCATGGTATTGAGCATCAGTTGTCTTTGCCCTATGTCCCTAGTAGAACGGTGTTGTTGAGCGCAAGAACCGGACCCTTGTTGAGATGGCCAAGACGATGCTCGATGAGCATAGGACTCCTAGGCGTTTTTGGGCCAAGGCGATCAACACCGCTTGCCATGTTTCAAATCGCATCTTTCTTCGAGCTTTCATGAAAAAGACTTCTTATGATTTGCGTTTTGGATGGGTACCCAAGGTGTCTCATTTTAGGGTGTTTGGGTGCAAGTGCTTTATCCTAAAGCAAGGCAATTTGGATAAGTTTGAATCTCGCTCCACTGATGGTGTGTTTCTTGGTTATTCTTTGCATTCGCGTGCTTATCGAGTTCTTAACCTTGAGACTAACCGAATAGTAGAGACCTGCGAGGTCACATTCGACGACACTATGCCTTGTGTTTCTTCTGCTTTTGATGTTGCTGGAGATCAAGAGATGGGTGAGACGATCTTTGTGGAGGAGGAGTAGGAAGATGCCGATTGGGGTGATCTCGAGCCAACTCCACTGGCTGCCCCTGTCGACCCTGCGACGACTACATCAACTCGAGGACCCGATCCCACTAATTTGACTTCTTGGGGTCCTCTGGAGCCACCTCTCCAGCAAGCACCAGCTGCACCTGAGGGAGCGACAGCATCTGGAGAGGGGGAGGCGACTTCGGTGAGGCAAGCGCCCCGGAGCATTCAGTAGGCCCATCCCCCGCAGCAGATGATCGGCGGCATCGACCAGTGAGTCACGCGGTCGCGAGCGTATGAGATCTCACACTTTGCTCATTCTGCATTCGTTGCTTCTTTTGAGCCCAAAGATGTTGGACATGTTCTTTCTGATCCTAACTGGGTTAATGCCATGCATGAGGAGTTAGAGAACTTTGAGCAAAACCAAGTTTGGACCCTAGTTCCACCTCCACCAGAATGCCACCCTATATGTATCAAATGGGTTTTCAAAAACAAACAGGGTGAGGATGGGATGAAAGTGAGGAACAAGGCTAGACTAGTAGCCCAGGGTTTTTGCCAAAAAGAGGGAATAGACTGTTGACATTAATTAACTCTTATTATTAAAGGTCAATTAAACATGAAAATGGATAAAAACATAAATTCACCTTAGTGGTTTAAAACTAATGAAATCCACGAGTTTTGGTGAATTGTGAATCTGCAGGGATTAAACAGGAAAACGACCTTCAATTGCTTCCCATAGAAGGAAACCAACAGGAGATAACGCAACCGCCAAGTCAGGAATACTCCAGAAGACTCTAGAGAACACCTGAAGACTCCACGAGGCGGGGCACCCCGAGCCACCTCCGGGTGGGACCGACCAGTTGGTGGGCCCCACCGGTCGGTGGGCCCAGGGAGCCGCCGACCTCCCGCTTTTGGAACCTTCCTCTACCGCTTCTGAGGATCCATCTCAGCCCTACGTGAAGTCGGTTTCATCTAACGGCCGCGGTTGATCCCTCAGGGCTATATATACAGGCCCCCAGGCCCCAGGGAAGAACAAGTCTCTCTTCAGAAAAGTCTACGCCTCATTCAGAGACCCTAGAATAAGACTTCAAGAGCCAGCTTTCAAGTAAAAGACTAGTTACCCCTCGATCTAGTTTAGGTTTAGAACCTATTCTTATACTAGAACTAGAAGAGAGAGAGAGGAAGAGATCAAGAAGGAGCTCCGGCCTGTCGGATCAACTTCTTCATCTTGTACCTGCGGATTCAAGTTCATCTTCAACTTGCTTCAGCGATTGTTTCGGTAATCACTGTCTATATTTAAGTTTGAGCCATTGTTCTTATTATTCTTAAGGTTTATGACTCTCTTTTGAGTACTTTAATTCTAGTTGCGCTAGAGTTAGAGTAGTTGGATAGTGTAAGCGTGGTGCTTAGACTTGATAGCTCATAATTGCCTCCTATAACGCCGATAGTAGTGGTTGTTCGCAAGGGTGACTCTTATAGCCTTGTTGATTCTTTTATAGTCCACTTACCCGTGTGTAGTCTCAGTAGGATTATACATTTGCATAAAAGACTCATACTCTATTTGTGACCTTTTATGGCAACTTCCCCACTAAGAATAATATAAACATATCACTCTTAAATTGGAATTAGACAACCTTAGTGATCCCCTCTATACTTCTAGATTCTCCGTCCTTGTTAGCTACTCAGGGGATAAACTTTAAGACTTAATATTATCCGTTCCTTTGGGTTCGATATTAAAACTGGGTTACTCCGGTGAAGTGCTACATCGGTAGATTTTATCTGTGCGCTTGCGGATAAAGTAGAGTGTGCGTTAATTTATACCAACAAGCATTTATAACGCCATTGCCGGGGAACGGTAGATCATCTTAATTCTTAGTTTAACCTTGTATTATACTTTTATCTTTTCCTTTTTTGTCCCAGTCTTTTCATCATTTTTGTGTTCATTCTTATGAATGTTATTTTTGAATTCCACTCTTATCTATTACTACCCCATGAGCGCAAGCTATAACCAGTAGAATATTTAATCCTTTCATAATACCTGGTTATGTGCTATGCCTACATTTTGGGAATATTCTGTTCTGGAAATATTTCTTTTTGGGAGTCTGCATTTTAGACAACTAGATAAATAATCTCTTGCCTCATTTTGGGATGATTTTAATAGCCTCATCATGTAATCCCTTAATGCTACCGTTAGAGAGTGTTCCTCTGTTTTGTCTGCTAGTGAGCAAGGTTTATGTTTCACTGTATTACTAGAAAAGCCCCCTTGCCTTAGTTTTCTCACCAACTCCCTAAAAGAAGATAGTACCACCCGAACATGAGTGTTCACCTTTCTGCTGCACTGTCCTTGTAATGAGCATAGAAATATAATTATGAAAATATTCCTTCGGGTATTCTTGTCACTAACCTTTCCAGATCTGGAGCAGAAAAGAATGAAGGAACAACAAACACAAGGTATGTCCAACCAATCATCATGAAACATTGAATTACATTCATCCAATCTTGATTTGTGCAAAATCCAAGCTTGGGGAATAGACATTATAAGAATATCTCTCGCCATGTTGCTATGTTGGTTGTCCCTACCTTTAAGATATGCTCATATACTAATCATGCTCTTTCATCATCTGAATAAATCTATACAATGCTTTTATGTTACCTTTACCTGCTATAGTATATGTATGGGTTTGAAGTACAGTCATACATCTCTTTAAATTAGGCAAGGTGTTTAGTTTAAACCACGAGGTGTGTTGATTTCGCTTCAGAAGGATTTTAAATTGAGCATGATGCTTAGGTTAGAATACCTTCCTAAGTCAAATTAGACGTGGTGTCTAGGTTGATGTAACGTCCCGCCTCCTCGAGGCCGGGCCCGCTTACATCAGGCAGCTTTCATAGGACCTAGACTATCCCCACAGACCAACACCAGTCTTTTCTGCGCACTTTGTCCTCACTCATGCGTACCCGGGAAAGACTTCCCGGTCGGTCACCGATCGCTCCAAGCCAAGCACGCTTAACTTTGGAGTTTTTAGGAGATGGGCTTCCGGAAAAGAAGTTGCAACTTATTGGTATGAGTATTCTATTAATCCTATTAAGCCCTGAGCCGAGATGTTACAATCTCACCCCCTTAAGAGATCGACGTCCTCGTCGATCAATGCCAGGCCAGGAACGTCCTCTCTTGGCCACGTCCGTATGCCCAATGCCAGCGCATATGCCATGCTGTGTGACCACTCCGGATCCACACCAGCCATGCGCACTATGCCTGCGCAACTGCGACACACGCGCCCGTGAAACCGCGAGAGTCGGCTCCGATACCATTCTGTAACGTCCCGCCTCCTCGAGGCCGGGCCCGCTTACATCAGGCAGCTTTCATAGGACCTAGACTATCCCCACAGACCAACACCAGTATTTTCTGCGCACTTTGTCCTCACTCATGCGTACCCGGGAAAGACTTCCCGGTCGGTCACCCATCGCTCCAAGCCAAGCACGCTTAACTTTGGAGTTTTTAGGAGATGGGCTTCCGGAAAAGAAGTTGCAACTTATTGGTATGAGTATTCTATTAATCCTATTAAGCCCTGAGCCGAGATGTTACAGTTGATTTCTGAACTGATAGTATGCTAGAGTAGATATTGGATATTTTGTTGGACCAACCCCTGCAGGAAAACTTTCATTATTAATTTGGGAAAGTCTGGAGATGAACTCACACTGGAGATGAAGAGACACATGAACTTCAGCAACTCTTGCACAATGAAGACTCAGCTCATTCATCAAGTATGAAAGAACTGTGAGTATCAATGTTTATTTATTTTGTCTTCTACTACAAGTTATCTTTTGCCTTGAATCATGTTAAAGTGAAGCCAACACATAAAATACTAGTCTATGCTAAAATAATCCTAAAACATCTTTTTATTAGCATAGATGCAAAATACATAAGTTGTGGATAATAACCCATACTTCAAATTCTTGCAATCCTTCGGGTATATGTCCACTAACATTACGTAGGAGACAGATTTTGTTCATCCATGGTTTGGTCTGAACATTGAAGATCCAAAACTCAAACCATAGACACACAAACCTACTCTCAGATCATGAATGATGCTGGCAATAGCTTAGCTTTGAGTCTTGCTTGGGCCCTGATGACAAACAGGATGCAACTTACCTCGTATGAGACAACCTATGCCTGCAACCATCATTGTCCAAGACATCAAGACAAGAAGTGGGGAGTTATCTTCTCTTCTAATCAAGACCTAGCTTCGGAGACAAGATGGTACGACTACAACAATAACAAGATCTACAAATCCAACACATGAACATGTTGTTTGGGAATCCATCTACATCACAAGCCAGCGTGGGAGAGAATTCCATTATCTAGATGTGTTTCACAATCAAAGGGAGGAAGGAGAAACTTAGCTTCAAGGCATATTGATCTCTTACTCACCACTTTGATCAGTACAAACCACTAGATGCTGCCCTAGTTAAGAAGAGGAGTATGATCCACCACTCATTCTTGGAAGATCGTTCTTGAACACCATCAATGTTATCATCTTTGCCGGACCTGGAGAAGTCAACTTTTGGATCTTTTGCTGATTCTTCAACCACTACATCACTTATGAGCAGCCAAAGAGAACCAAGAGAAGACGTCGAGGGAAGAACCAACTGCCAAGAATTGAGGAGGGAATTATGAAGGATGAAGCCACTACACCACAAGAACTAGAAGATGGAGAGATAACACCTAAGCTAGCAAATCAAGAAGAACAACCGATAGGATCTCCATCATCTAGACACTGTTGAGAGGACAAGTCTCAGTTGTGACACTAAAAGACAAATACTATCATGGAGGTACTCGAGTAACAGTTCTAACTTCAAGTCTCTTATCAACCCAATAATTAAAGAAAAACAAGAAAGGTTGACAAGAGAAGAATGCGGAACTGTCCCTACATCCTCATAGTACAAAATTGATACAAGAAAGAGAGAGGATCCTAGACAGCATACTCGAGGAACAATGTGCCTTCACTGATAAGTCGACACATAGAGAAGGAAGGTCGATACCTATAAAGATGATTCCACCGTGATCTTCTTCCTCTCAAGCACACTGTGAGACGAGCAAGAGAAGACAAGCTAGCTAGACAAGAGAAGCTTCCATAAGGTGGTTCGACACATCACTCTTCAATCACAAAGTAACATTTCAAGATAAGTAACCATCACTTTAAAAGCTTCTTCTAGATTCTAGTATGAACATAAATAAAGAACAAAACATGTTTAAGTTGCACCTCACTTGATCCAACCTAATCAACTCAACGTGTTTAGTCCTTTGATCTTTGTTCCTAGCTTTACTCTCTTGAATCTCACTGTCTTAACTAAATGAGCTAAAATGTTGTGCATCTAACATTTGGAAGATGATATATCTCAATCATAAAAGGATCGACACATTATGCATAGATTATCCTTCCTTGGGTTAAGTAATCTGATCTGTTAAATATTTTAAGATGCTACTTTCATGCTCATCCTCTGATCCTATCACTCATGTTAAGATTGAATAGGACACATAAACAATAAGTTTGTCTTGTGCAATGTGCCTAAGGTTAGAGGGGAATAAACAAAACTTTTGGTTCTGTTGGTGTTTTTCCACCAACAGAGCCCATGCACTTGATCTCTACCTTGTCTTTATGAGCAGGACACACTCTTGAGCAAAACATGGAGGATTTGTCACTCCCAAATTCTACAGAGTGAAGGTCCTAGATCTACAAGAACATGCACACTGAACAAGATGCTGCCAGCGTCCACAATTAATGCTTCACTTCAAACTGCTGGACGAACAAATGACATGAGTGACACCATATCAAGAGGCATAAACAAGAAGGAATGATGGAAGACGTCGTAGTCAGAATTAGTGGTCATGAAGTCCCCACAGACTTCTTGATCCTTGACATGAGAAGACGATGATGTCCACCTCATCCTAGGAAGACCATTCCTCTAAGCTACAAGTGCAATCATCTACAAGAGGAAATCCGTTTTCACTTTCCTGGAGAAAAGGCACGATGCAACTTCATCAACTACATGCCCAATGAAGCACCCAAGAAGAATAGAAGTGAAATACGCCGCTCTCAAAGCCAAAGAAGACAAACTATCAAGAATAGAGAGGCCAATCACGAAGAAGAAGCTATCGACACTGTCCCAAAAAAGAAAGGAGAGAAACCTCAAGACAGTGAACCACAGGAAGTGAAGACTCAGACCAAGAAAGTATGAGAGAAAATGTCTGCACCTAAGAGGTACAATCAATAACAACTTTCCAAACGTCTGACATACCTTGGGAGGTCTGAACCAAGGGAAGGTCCGGTTCATCAGACCTAAATATCCGAACCTTCGCCAAAAGGATTTGAAAGGCCAAGAAAAGCTGACGAGCAAGTGAATGCTCCATCCACTGTTGGAGCACTGTTTCAACAAACATCAACATCGATCAAAGCTCTAATAGAGGAAGGACATATCCACTGCCAGTCTGCTACATTGCAAGATCGAACAACTATGTCAACATTCAGCTTGGGGGAAGGCACCCCCGTGTATCCACGTAAGTATCTTTATCCTCTTAAGTTTTTTTTATTCTATAAACAAATTCAAATTAAAAAAAATGTGAGCACATGAAGGCGCACCCTTAAAAAAATGTGGGCACATGAAGGCTCACCATTAATTAAAAAAAAGAAAAAAATATATGGACACATGAAGGCTCAACGCTATTAAAGGAACTAGCTTGGGGGAGACGCACCCCCATTATCTTCGCGATTCAGCTATGTCTTTATTATTATTATTATTATTATTATTATTATTATTATTATTATTATTACTACTACTACTACTACTACTATTATTATTAGCTTTTATATTATATTTTAAAGTGTGTTAGATTAAATAAATAAAACAGTGTGTCTAGTTTGTTTTAAGAAGTTGATGACTAAAGGAGAACCCTCTCTCTTTAATCTTTTGCATGGAAATGATGAATAGTTGTTCTATCTAATTTCTTTCAAGTATCTAGTCTTCAAAGCACGAGTTCTCCTAATTAATAATGATGCCTTAAAACAAAATTAAATGCATGGTTGACAAATACTTAATGTAAGATCTAGGTAATTGGGATATGACATGTGATGATCTAAGCTGTTATTATCTTGTTCTAAACAACACTAGAGTTCCAGACATTTCTAAATATAAACATGACTAATAATTGCATTGAGTTAAATTAAGCTTTGTTCACCCTATGAGTAGTTTATCATGTCATTGAATTGAGATCACTTACACATTTCATCCATCTTCTGCATAAATGCTCATAATTATCTGCTGCTACTCTCTCAGAAGTTTGTTGGAAGCATGTGGTTATTAAAAAAGAGAGAAAGATCCGAGGAAATAAAAAGGATCAAGTGTCCGAAACCTCAAAAAGATAGATCCCGAGGAAATAAAAAGGGACAAGTGTCCGGAACCTCGTAATATATATATATATATATATCAGAAAAAATGGGCACGTGCCCGACAGTAGAATTAGCCTAATAGCCATATGTCTCTGATAAACAGAAGAGAGTGAATATATTCAAAAGAGCATCCGACTCCATTTTTCCATACACATGCACTTCTTTATTCAATGGTTGGTTGACTTTCTCTTTGGATCCATTGTTTAATTTGACAACATATGTATTAAAGCTTTTAAAAAAAATTAATTAAAACTCTGGGATAAAGGTGAAGTGAAGGAACTAGAGACATAGTGCTTGATTTGATCGTTCAATCTTTTAATTACTCAAGATCTAAGGTAAAAAGTAATAAGCCCAATGAAGAATAATATTATATATTTAGGAGAAATTTTTTTTAACAGCAGGTATACTTGGAAGTGAAGATATTGTAGCAACTCCTGATCCATTGTTAATTTTTGGTTTTGCTAAGGGACTAGCAAAGGGTAAGCTTGGGGGAGTTTGTTGACATTAATTTACTCTTATTATTAAAGGTCAATTAAACATGAAAATGGATAAAAACATAAATTCCACCTTAGTATAGGGTTTAAAACTAATGAATTCCACGAGTTTTGGTAAATTGTGAATCTGCAGGGATTAAACAGGAAAACGGCCCTCAATTGCTTCCCCTAGAAGGAAACCAACAGGAGATAACGCAACTGCCAAGTCAGGAATACTCCAGAAAACTCTAGAGAACACCTGAAGACTCCACGAGGCGGGGCACCCCGAGCCACCTCCAGGTGGGACCGACCGGTTGGTGGGCCCCACCGGTCGATGGGCCCAGGGAGCCGCCGACCTCCCCCTTTTGGAACCTTCCTCTACCGCCTCTGAGGATCCATCTCAGCCCTACGTGAAGTCGGTTTCATCTAACGGTCGCGGTTGATCGCTCAGGGCTATATATACAGGCCCCCAGGCCCCAGGGAAGAACAAGTCTCTCTTCAGAAAAGTCTAGGCCTCATTCAGAGACCCTAGAAGAAGACTTCAAGAGCCAGCTTTCAAGTAGAAGACTAGTTACCCCTCTAGTTTAGGTTTAGAACCTATTCTTATACTAGAACTAGAAGAGAGAGAGAGAGGAAGAGATCAAGAAGGAGCTCTGGCCTATCGGATCAACTTCTTCATCTTGTACCTGCGGATTCAAGTTCATCTTCAACTTGCTTCAGCGATTGTTTCGGTAATCAACGTCTATATTTAAGTTTGAGCCATTGTTCTTATTATTCTTAAGGTTTATGACTCTCTTTTGAGTACTTTAATTCTAGTTGCGCTAGAGTTAGAGTAGTTGGATAGTGTAAGCGTGGTGCTTAGACTTGATAACTCATAATTGCCTCCTATAACGCCGATAGTAGTGGTTGTTCGCAAGGGTGACTCTTATAGCCTTGTTGATTCTTCTATAGTCCACTTACCCGTGTGTAGTCTCAGTAGGATTATACATTTGCATAAAAGACTCATACTCTATTTGTGACCTTTTATGGCAACTTCCCCACTAAGAATAATATAAACATATCACTCTTAAATTGGAATTAGACACCCTTAGTGATCCCCTCTATACTTCTAGATTCTCTGTCCTTGTTAGCTACTCAGGGGATAGACTTTAAGACTTTAACACTATCCATTCCTTTGGGTTCGATATTAAAACTGGGTTTCTGCGGTGAAGTGCTACATCGGTAGATTTTAACTGTGCGTTTGCGGATAAAGTAGAGTGTGCGTTAATTTATACCAACATAGACTATGAGGAAACCTTTGCCCCTATAGCCCATTTAGAAGCCATTAGGATCCTTCTAGCTTTTGCAGCTTTGAAGGGTTTTAAACTTTATCAGATGGATGTCAAGAGTGCTTTCTTGAATGGGTATATAGAGGAAGAGGTTTATGTGAGACAACCCCCGGGTTTCGAGAGTTCCAAGTTTCCAAACCATGTCTTTAAACTTTCAAAAGCTTTGTATGGTTTGAAACAAGCCCCGAGAGCCTGATATGAGCGTTTGAAAACCTTTTTGCTCTCCAAGGGTTTTAAAATGGGATGGGTAGATAAGACTCTATTTCTCCTCAAGCATGGCAATGGCACCCTTTTAGTTCAGATTTATGTGGATGATATCATCTTTGGTGGCTCTTCTCATGCACTTGTTGCCAAGTTTGCAGATACTATGAGCAGGGAGTTTGAGATGAGTATGATGGGTGAGTTGACCTTCTTCCTCGGGTTGCAAATCAAGCAAACCCGAGACGGGATGTTCGTGCATCAAGGAAAAATACACGAAGGACATCTTGAAGAAGTTCGACATGGGCGAGGCCAAGCCTCTTACGACGCCCATGGTGACGACGATTGCGATGGACGCGGACCAGGACGGAGAGGCTATTGACCAGAAGGAGTATAGGAGCATGATCGGCTCACTCCTGTACCTGACGATGACGAGGCCAGACATACACTTTGCAGTGTGTCTGTGCGCTCGTTTTCAGGCGTCCCCTCGGGCTTCCCACAAGCAGACGGTCAAGCGCATCATGAGGTACCTCTGATTTACTCCCGAGTTCGAACTTTGGTACTCTTCTTCTTCGACCCTTTCGCTCTGTGGTTATTCCGATGCGGATTTTGCCGGCTGTTGGCTTGAGCGCAAGTCTACTTCTGGGACTTGTCAATTCCTTGGCTCTTCACTGGTTTCGTGGTCTTTTCGCAAGCAGTCTAGCGTAGCCCAGTTTACTACTGAAGCCGAGTATGCTGTCGCTGCTTCTTGTGCTTCGCAGCTTTTATGGATGGTTGCTACTTTGCGTGATTTTGGTCTAGATTTTAGTCGGGTTCCTTTGCTTTGCGATAGCACTTCTGCCATTAGTGCAGCAAAGAATCCTGTTCTTCACTCCAAGACCAAGCACATCGATGTTTGCTTTCATTTTCTTTGTGATCACTACGAGAAAGGCGAGATTGACCTTAGGTATGTAGACACCCATAACTAGGTTGCAGATATTTTCACCAAGCCTTTAGATCTCTCAACTTTTGCTAGGCTGAGAGGTGAGCTTGGTGTGTGTTTCCCCTTTTAGAAAGGGAAAGCACTTTGTTTGTGTATCATAGACTGACTCTTTTACGCTCTCTTTTGTTTTGAGTTTTCTGCTCCGATACTTTCAGTCTAGTGTCTTTGCTTTGATACTAACTTCTGCATACATCTCATCATGTATACACTATGCATTTTCAAGCTTCATGTCTATAGTCCCTAGAATGAACTTATGCTCTGATTAGTGTATGCTCCGATGCTTTATGATGATGCTTGTAGCTTAGGCTCTCCCTGATCACATTATACATGTTGTGAGCAAGCTACTTTTATGAATGGTGAATATGCTTAATGAACATAAAACTTGATACATGTTCACCATTGAGATTGGCAACTAGCATGTTTAGAATATGTCGAAGTCACTTGTGCTATTTCATATATGCTAGGTTGCTATGTCTCTAGTTCTGAGTCATTCACTTGCTTGGTTTGTTCATACTCTACTTTTTTTGAACCAAGTCTAAGTGAATTTGGGAAGATCGATATGGGATTGCTTTGTCAGCACGTCACGGTATCAGGACTATTTCTCATTCCACATTCAGTTAAACTTGAGTCATGTAGTGCAAGACCGAAACTGTTGCTTCAAGCTTCTGATTGCTCATGCATATGCTTAGCTCGGTTGAAAAGTTAGGCATTGACAAACTTTCAACCTCTCGCAATCATATGCTGATATCTGAACTTGTGTTAATAACCGCTGCAATTCTCTGATAAAATCTGAAAAACACAAGTCTATGTTTCATTCTATAGCATGATGATTGAACTTTGCTAGGGGTAGTTCACCTTGTATACATGTTTTAGCACTTGCTTGACTTCCTATCTATACATGTTCAGTGCTATTTTGATGGTGAAACCCCATTCTAAAAGGCTAAAAACTGCTCACAATGCTTATATGTTCATATTCCGTATTTTGTGATCAGTTTGAGTCTTTCCTAGCATTTTTTATTATTGCTTAATAATCGGATCAGCACTCTTTAGAGCATGTTTTCACTCTACAGACCATTTACCTGAAGTTGTCGACTTGCATTTTTGACTCATATGCATTTGATTGCTCTGATAGGCATGGCCTAGCTCCGTTTCGCTTATTTGAGCTCTTTTCCCTTCTTTTTTATTGCAAATTGCCCCCAAGGGGGAGAGTTGTTTTCACGATATGGTGACAATTTGCAATTTCTGTTCTTCAATTGTTGAGGGGGAGTTCTTTTAGTGAGGGGGAGCTTTTTCTGCCTATTTTGATTGGATTGCATTGCTCTCTTGTCACCTTCTCTTTTAATTGGTATGGAGCTCTCAGCTAGTTGCGTCGAGCCTCTATGCCTCTATCTTGAGGGAGTAGCAGTTTCTTTTGCATCCTCATGCGGTGATTCAACTTCTACTGGTATCGAGCTTTAGCTAGTGGTGTTGAGCCCATTCTGCCTCTTCTCGAGGACTAGCTTGTTCTTGACTTGGTTGCGTCGAGTCGTTGCCCATGCCTTTGGGAACCAAGTCTTTCACTCTGAGTGATCGAGTTTTGCTCTTCGTTGAGTTGTTATCTGATCCTTTGCTTGGTTGTGTCGAACCGTTGCCCATGTCTTTGGGAACCAAACCGTGCTTATCTTGATTTGTCCTTTTTCGGCTTTTACCTTGGCTTTTGGACATCTCGAGTGAGTTTTCTCCTTCTATCTACTTATATTTTCTTTTCTTCTTTATCATGGTTACGATGTGTTGACGATGCACTCATCAATGGGGAGATTGCAAACACAAGGTTGATATGTGCCCTTGTGGTTCCCTTCCTGAGTGATGAGCGATCGGTCAACAGGCTCAGCGATAGGGGTAAGAGGCAACGTGTGTCTCTTGGCTGTGTTGATGTGCAGGTGTGGAGCTCGGAGACAGTGGTCGAAGGTGAGGTGAAGGTCAAGTACAGACGTGCCATGCTGACGGACCGGGAGCGGTGAAGGGCAGACGTGAGGCTTGGACCGACAGACCGGGAGACCTGAGGACCAGCTGTGGTAGCTGGCACGTGGCATCAATGAGCAAGAGCACATGGGGATGTGCGGTGCATCGGCCCAGTCGAGAGGAAGGCGATGGCGTCATGACACTTGGCGGGAGGCCGAGGAGGAAGGCGAATGCATTGTGCCCGACGTGGAGGCTGGACATGCATCGCCATCGGTGCCGGTGGTCGGGGTGTGTGAACCACATCCCGTCTACGGCGGGGGTTTGGTAGTTGAGCCTCGAAAAACTACCCTAGACGGTTTTCGAGTTTGGGCCTCAAAACTCGGGGTGGCGGGTTTCTGAGTTTGGGCCTCAAAACTCAGCAAGGACGGTTTCCAGGTTTGGGCCTCAAAACCTAGGCTGGAGGGTTTCTGAGTTTGGGCCACAAAACTCAGCCGGAGGACAGGTTCCCGGTTTCAGCCTCAAAACCGGGGGGAGGTCCAAAAAGGACGATCGACGCATGGCGGCGCCAAGAGGCATGCGCGGAGGCGAAGCTATCGGCGAAGAAGACACGACGGTCGACAGGACGGCACGTGGCGGCATCCTGAGGCTTGCGTCGAGACGAAGCTAAGGATGAGGAAGGCGCGTGACCGTCGGATCACGACTTTGCAGAGTTAGACCGGGATACCCCTAGGGTTGGCCGCTTCGCTCTAGTATCTAGGGGTAGAAGGGGACTATTGTATTAGGCTATAAATAAGAGAGGCGCCCCTCCTCTCTCCCCATCCTTGCAGCCATTATTCCCGAGCTCTCTCTCTCTCTCTAGCCCTCACTTAGGTTTTCTAATCATACCTCGCTGCCTGTGATCCGCAGAGGAACTCGAATCATACCTCTGTGTACTGGAGATTTTTGAGGAAGTTAGACCATAATCTCACTATTGTCTCGTGGGTTCGAGACATGGTTGAATTTAAGATCGATTCGTGTCTTTGTGCTGTGTTCTTTGCGGTTTGGTTTTGCCCTCTTGAAGATTTGCTTCTTTATTCCTCTTCGAGTGTTGGTTTTTGAATCCGTTTGGACCAGCTTGTTCTAGATCGAGAGGCGCTTCTTTTCACCAAAGGAATTCCTCCCTAACCTCACGAGCTAGTAGATCGATCGATTTTTGTTTCGGTTCGTGTTCTTCCCCCTTTCCCTTGAACCTCTTCGATTCATCGATTTGGAGATAGGTTCGAGCCATGATCTCCTAGGAGTAGCTCACTATCCTCCTTGTGACTCTTCTCACCGAGTTTGAGCCTTAGTGGTTTTGTTTTGGATGAGATCGAGTCGAATCGGTCAAAGAACAGTAGGTTTTCGGGGTGTGTTGACACTTACTACCGTCGCTACCAAAGTCGCCATTGGCAACGACACTAGTAATGCTTAGGTATGTTATCAGAACACTAGAGATAAATCTGCAAGCGCACAAATTAGATACTGCACTTCACCGGATGCAGACCCAGTTTTATATCGAACCCAAAGGAACGGGGTGATTGTCTTAAGTCTATTGCTTAAACCCTGAGCACTAACAAAGATAGGAACACTAAAGATAAAGGAGATAGCTAAGGTTACCAGCTCTAATCTCAAGAAGCTATGCGATTATTATTCTAATATGGATTACGTTGGGAGGCCACATCCAGAGTATGGCTATTCCCAAGTAATATAATCCTGCTAGTCCTATAGACGGGAGGTGGACTACAAAAGGATTCAATGGGTCTATAAGAGTCACACACGTGAGCTACCACCGGTCCGGAATATAGGGTACACTATGCAAGTAATTGAGTCTAAGCATCACGCTTACACGATGACAACTCTTATTCTAGAATGACTAGATTAGAGTACTCTAATTAGAGTTGTATACCAGAAGAATAATAAGAACAAGAACGCTTGCTAATAATTAGAAGATGATGACCGAAGAATATCCTGATCCAAGCTCTTGACGAACTTGAGTCCGCAGGTACAAGCTGAAGAAGTAGATCCAACAGGCCGTAGCTCCTTCTAATCCTCCTTTAATACCTCTCTCTCTCTTCTAATTCTAATCTTTGGATAACTCTCTACAACTAGATCAACTAGAATTAGAACTAGAACTAGAACTAGAAGAAGAATTAGAACTAGAACTAGATCTAAATCAACTAGAGGGATCTCTACTTCTACTTGAAACCTAGTTTCTGATATGTAGATGAATAATAAAGACGAAGATAGAGATGCCTCCTCAGGGGGGGTCTGGGTCTGGTTTCATAGCCCCTAAGGATGAACCGCAGCTCTCGGATCAAACCGACCTTGAACAAGGGTTGGGATGCGTTGTAGAGGTCGATTAGGGCACGCTCCACGAAGATGGGCCGAGGGGACAAATATTGTCAGAATATGGAAAGTGAGGTTTATTTAGTTACAACACTAGGTTGAAATGTTTCCAAAACAAACGCTATAAACAAATTGATTTAGTGACCTTTTGGTCAGATATGAAGCCATAAACGTCATGAACCAAAATATTTCTTTTAGTGACCACCCATAGCACCAACTATCAACAAGGCCATTTATTCCTACTACTGCGCGGCAATGTTTGCCCAATTGTCGATGGACGGTAGAAGAGTAGGAATACAAGATTAATTTTGATTTATTAGCCCAAAACTATATATCTAGAAAAATATATAATTTAGCGAATATTAGCTACTATCTAACTATATATTAGCTGATATTAGTTGGTTTATCCCCAGCCAAGAGATAGTTGTTAACATGGTATTTGAACATTCAGCTAATAATTAGCTAGATCCGTTTGAACAAAGGAGTTTGTTAACTGAACATTCTGCTAATAATTAGCTAGATCCGTTTGAACAAAGGAGTTAATTATTAACTATTAACTCTACGATCAGTCCCCTGTCTATGATTCAAATAATACTTTATTCATAGCTAAAGCAAAGCACGAATGTAGCCGCGTGGAAGGTTGACGAGGCGAGTGGGAGAGTGGCTACTTCACTTCTGAAGGCACTAGCTTTACTTTGCGTTGGATGCAAATTAAAATGAGATGTTCATCGCGAGAACCTAAACAATGACAAGCAAAAATGAGTGAATTTATATCAGCACATTCCGTCGAATGTGATGATCAAGCGTGAGTTTTTATTACACATCCGCGTATCACTAGATGATCACTGCTTGGGCCAAGAGATAGGCAAACCCTTAAGGAAGTTGAATGGTCACGTCTTTGGGCCGGATTGGGTCCATGTGTTAGACGATGAAGTGAGTGTAGTCCAGCCCGTGAGGAGTTAGTCAGATCGGGTGCGTGTGTGGCTCTGCGAAGCTATATCCTATTTGTAGAGTTGTGGTCGTGTTCATTTAAAATTATCAGTCGATTTATCAGTCGTATTATAGTTAATTCTCTCTAATTAAATATTATTAAAACATCTAAAATTAGTTGTGAATAAGTTTAAGTGAACAGGGCCTATATTAAGTTATGAGGTAGTTCTAAGCACTTTATTCTAGATAAATCTGCAAGCGCATAGATTAGATACCGCACTTCACCGGATGTAGACCCAGTTTTATATCGAACCAAAGGAACGGGGTGATTGTCTTAAGTCTATTGCTTAAACCCTGAGCACTAACAAAGATAGGAACACTAAAGATAGAGGAGGTAGCTAAGGTTACCAGCTCTAATCTCAGGAAGCTATGCGATTATTATTCTACTGTGGATTACGTTGGGAGACCACATCCAGAGTATGGCTATTCCCAAGTAATATAGTCCTGCTAATCCTATAGACGGGAGGTGGACTACAAAAGATTCAACGGGTCTATAAGAGTCACACCCGGGGGCTACCACCGGTCCAGAATATAGGGTACACTATGTAAGTAATCGAGTCTAAGCACCACGCTTACACGACGACAACTCCTCTAATTCTAGAATGACTAGATTAGAGTACTCTAATTAGAGTTGCAAGCCAGAAGAATAATAAGAACAAGACGTTTGCTGATAATTAGAAGATGATGACCAAAGAATATCCTGATCCAAGCTCTTGACGAACTTGAATCCGCAGGTACAAGCTGAAGAAGAAAATCCGATAGGCCAAAGCTCCTTCTAATGAAGGACCGAGAATGCTACCAAAGGCGACCAGAGGGGGGGTGAATGGGAGCCTAAAAATTCTTTTCAGAAACTCTGGCCTCTGGCCCAATAATCAACCCCATGAGCCAAACCGACACGGGTGATGTCCACGACCCAAGAAATTGGGTGGATGTTCCCTAGGAACACAGCGGGACACCCCAAAAGCTCACTCGCCCAAGTTCACGCGAATCAACTAGTGACAGGATGAACTTTGGGTAACCTCAACCTCCCCCGAGCAACGCGAGGGGGATTCAGGTATTTTTCAAAGCGGGAAGCCCGATTTCAGTAGAGCACGAAGTCGGGAATCCAAGCGCAAGAAGCGGAAACCAAAACCAACAACAGACGAACGAACAGCAGACGAAAACGTGTGAAGCAGCACTGACCGGACTCAGGGGTGCGTCCGGTCAGTACTGATCGGACGCGTCCGGTCAGTCAAAATCCCTTCTGGACCCTTACTGTGTTGGACCGGACTCACCGTAGGGAGCGTCCGGTCAAAACATGAAGAGCGTCCGATCAGTACAAACAGACACGTAAACAGTGCAATAGTCGAGTCCGGTCATAGAGGGAAGAAGCGTCCGGTCAAAAGCAGAATGAAAACTGTGAAAGTGTTCAACGACCGGACTCACACCCGAGCGTCCGGTCAGTCCAACTCCAGCGTCCGGTCACCCCGACGCAGTGCTGTTCGTCCACCGATTCGACTCGATCTCTCCCAAAACGAAACCTCTAGGGCTCAAACTTGGAGAGAAGAGTCACAAGGAGGATAGTGAGCTACTCCTAGGAGATCATGGCTTGAACCTATCTCCAAATCGATGAATCAAAGAACTTCGGGGGAAAAGAGGAGAAAAGTTTATCCAAAATGAAAACCGATCGATCTACTTGTTCATGAGGTTTGAGTTGAATTCCTTCGGTGAAAATGATCCCCTCATAGTAAAGAACACGTTGATTCAAATGGTTTTGCAAACGGAACAACGTAGAGAGAGAGAGCGATCAACGGGAAAACCCGTGGAGAAAAGATGAACGCGAAGAACAACTTAAGAACGTGAATCACAATCACGAATTCTAGCCGAAACTCCTCCACACGAGGAGACAACGAGATTACGGTCTCGTTTCCTCAAAAAGCAAATACACAGAGGTATGATTCACCGTCTCTGCGGATCTCAGTAGCTACAGCAGGGATGTGGGAGAGCAGGAAACCCTAAGTGAAAGTAGCAAATGGCTGAGATAGATTGGGAGGTGGGTGTCTCCCTCTACTTATCCTCATTTTTATTCCCACTCTACCCCTAAATATACACAGAGCAAACCAGCTAAACCCTAAGGTTATTCTGGACCAACTCGAAGTAGATGGTGATCCGACGGCCACGCCCGCACAACTGGTAGCTTCGCCTCGACGCGACCTCACTGATTGCCGCCACATGCCACCACCACTCTGCTCGTCCTTTTCACGGACCTCGCCCCTGGTTTTGAGGCTAAAACCGGGAAACCTGTCTTCACGACCAACCCCCGGTTTTGAGGCCGAAACCGGGAAACCTGTCGTCCATCGCCTAAGTCAGAAACCCGCCAGCGCCCAGGTTTTGAGGCCCAAACCTGGAAACCGTCCTCAGCCCGAGTTTTGTGGCCCAAACTCAGAAACTGGCCGCACCCAGGTTTTGTGGCCCAACCCTAGAAACCGTCCACCCGGTGGTTTTTCTGTGGCTCAACCACCAAACCAACGCCGTAGAGGGGATGCACCACCCATGCACCCCGTCCACCGACACGTGTCCCCAGGTCCTCGACCCGAGCAACACCGTGCCCCGCAAGTCTCCGCTCGTCGCTGTCCTAGCATGTCAGCCACCACAGCTGATCCTCAGGCCACCGGTCACTCAGTCCAAGCCTCACGTCCGCCCTTCACCGCTCCGGGTCCATCAGCACGACACGTCTCTACTTGACCTTCACCTCGCCTTTGATCACTGTCTCCGTGCTCGACACCTGCACAACACAAGCCAAAGAACATGCGCATCAAACCAGTTGACAATCACTCATCACTCAAGATCCGGCATACACCCATGTATCCGCAATCTCCCCCATGATGAGTGCATTGTCAACTACCAACACAAATCATATGAAAGAAGAAGGAGAAAGAAGAGAGAGTAGAGAACTCGTCCAAATGTCCCAGAAGCAAAACAAAGCCGAAAGAAGGTCAAGTGAAGGAGCAAAACAACTTGGTCCCCAAAGACATGGGCAACGGCTCGACGCAACCAAGCAAAGCAAAGCTAGCCCTCAAGAAGAGGTAGAACAGGCTCAACACCGCTAGCGAGAAAGCTCGATACCAATTGAAACTTTGAAAGAGCTCAACATCAATTGAAAAGCTAGCCCTCAAGAAGAGGCAAAACAGGCTCAACACCGCTAGCGAAAAAGCTCGATACCAACTGAAAAGGCAAGAGAGCTTGATACCAATTGAGCCAAAATCAACTGAAAAGCACATCAGAACGGAAGAACTGCTAGTCCCTCAAGATAGAGGCACAGAGGCTCAACACAACTAGCAGAAAATCTCTGAGACAATTGAAAAATGCTCTCAGCAAACCCCCCTTCAACAATGCACACAACTAAGATATGATTTGACAATTTTCTCCCCCTTAGTTGATAATGCACTATCAAGCAGATTCCTCCCCTTCAAATGCATATGAGTCAAAAATGCAAGTTAGCAGCTTCAGGAATATAGTCGATAGAATGAAAATATGCTCTAAAGAGTGCTGATCTGATAACTCAACAATAAGCATCAATGCTAGCAAAGGCTCAAACTGATCACCAAATACGAAATATGAACATATGAGCAACATGAGCAGTTTTAAGTTATTCAGAAAAGGATGTTCACCATAAAATTAGCATCAAACATGTATAGACAGGAAGTCAAACGAGTGCTAAACATGTATACAAGGTGAACTACCCCTAGCAAAGTTCAATCATCATGCTATAGAATGAAACATAGACTTGTGTTTTCAGATTTTATCGGAGTTGCGGCGGTGAAAAGACACAAGTTCAAATCTCAGCATGTGATTGCGAGAGGTTGAAAGCTTGTCATTGCCTAACTTTTCAACCGAGCTAAGCCTATGCAGAAGCAATCTGAAGCTTAAAGTAACGGTTTCGGTCTTACACTACACGACTCAAGTTTAACTCAATGTGCAATGAGAAACAGTCTCGATACCGTGATGTGTTGACAAGCAATCCCATCTCGATCTTTTCAATTCACTTAAGACTTGGTTCAATTTTAAAATAGAATATGAACATACCAAGCAAGTGAATGACTCAGAACTATAGACATAGCAACCTAGCATATATGAAGAGCACAAGTAATTTCAACACATTCTACACATGCTAGTTGCCAATCTCAATGGTGAACAAGTTTCAAATTTTAAGTTCATTAAGCATATTCACCAATCATAAAACAGCTCAGCTCACAACATGTATCAGTGATCAAAAGGAGGCTAAGCTACAAGCATCATCATATAGCATCGAGTCATACACTAAACAGAGCATAGATTTATTCTAAGGATTATATAGCTAAAGCTCGAAAATGCAAAGATGCATAATGAAATGCAAAGACTAATCTACTAGAAAAAATGAAAACAACCCAAAAGAAAAAGAGTCAGTCTATGATACAAAAACCAAAATGTTTCCCCCAACTAAAAGGGGAAACATACACCAAGCTCACCTCTCAACCTAGCAAAGGTTGATTGGTCCAAAGGCTTGGTAAAAATATCTGCCAACTGATGATGAGTATCGACATGGCGAAGGTCGATATCACCCTTCTCAAAATGGTCTCGCAAGAAAAGAAAGCGCACATCAATGTGTTTGGACTTAGAATGCAGCACGAGGTTCTTAGCAATGCTAATAGCACTCGTACTGTCACAAAGCAAAGGAACTTGTTGGGACGGTACCCAGACCGCAGGCGCCTACAACCCAAAATATCGAAGGATGCCGAAGCTTTCGTGCAAAAGGTAACATTCGTGCGGAAGCACGCATTTCGGCTCATGGACCAAGGGAAGGCGGAGCTTTCGTGCGAAAGGGAGCATTCGCGCGGAAGCTCGCGTTTCGGCTCGCGGACCAAGGGAAGGCGGAGCTTTCGTGCGAAAGGGAGCATTCGCGCGGAAGCACGCGTTTCGGCTCGCGGACCAAGGGAAGGTGGAGCTTTCGTGCGAAATGGAGCATTCGCGCGGAAGCACGCGTTTCGGCTCGCGGACCAGGGGAAGGCGGAGCATTCGTGCGAATGGAGGCATTCGCGCGAAAGGAGCCCGGCGTTTCCGGCGGGAGTTTTCGTCATTCATGACTTTGGTTTTTCACAGGTTTTCGCAGGACGCCGGAAGCCTAGGTCAGAGAGAGCGGGCCCACCGGCCAGGAAAAGGAGCTGGGGGACGGTGGGCCTGCCAGAGGGCAAAGTTACGATGATGCCCCTCGCGCCGGAAGAGGCAGCGTACAACCATGGAGTAGTTGACTAGGGCATCATTGTAATTGTAACAGAGTGGTTGGAAGGACATTCTTGTACTTTCAAACCGATCGGGATTAATATAAAAAGCTCCCAGCTTCCCAGGAGGGGGGGAGAACACTGTTCACTTCGACTACTTCTCTACTTTCCCATTCGTTTTCCGCTTTTCGCTCTGTGCTTTCGTTCGTGCGACAACCCGCTGTTTCGGGGCCTTGGACCAGAAACAACATTGGCGCCCACCGTGGTTGTCGCCCGAGCTTGCCATGCCACCGAGGAAGGCGCCGAAGACGGTCGACAATTCTGAGACGGTTGCCGCGAACAAGGATGGCCATGGCACAATCGCGGCATCCGCTTTAACCACTCAAATACCACCGAATACAGCCTTAAACGCCCAAGCTTTTGGCGGCACGCTCCCGACGGGAACCCAGCTACCGCCGATAGCAATCTCAAGTCGTGACCCGCCGCCTTTCGGTGGAGATGGCACGCCGGAAGGGGACGTCCAAGATGAGCCCGGTGACGAAGAAGACGACGATGCCGAAGTTACCAGGCATGCTCAAGCAATTAGAATGCTGACAGAGCAGCAAGAAGAAATCGAAAGGTTGATTCAGCAAAGAGATCAGTTGCAGCGGCAGCTCGCGGCAAAAGCAAAGGAAGATGAAACTCGCAACGCCTTTCGTCAGGCGGAGGCGCAGAGGAGGCAACTGGAAAAGGAGATTCAGGAACTGCGAAAGGCTGGAGGAGGCCCGATCCCAATAATTCAAGAAAATGTGTTTGAGCCAAGGCGAGAGCAACCACCAGTTTTTGACAATGCAATCGACGAAACCTCTCCGCTCTCAAGAGAATTACAAGCTCATCTGTGGCCGCTCAACTACAAGCCACGCATTCCGACTTTCGACGGCAAGGCGAATCCGCGCAAATTCTTAGCGAGCTACGAGACAGTTGTGTTTTCGGCAGGCGGGGACAATCAGGCCCTGGCGAAATCTCTCATTCTGGCAGTCGAAGATGTGGCGCACGATTGGTACACCACGCTCAGGCCACTATCCATCTATTCATGGGCTCAGTTGAAGGCCGAATTGCTTGCCACCTTCCAAGGATTCCGGCCGGATGTCAAGACCACGCGAGACCTCATGAACTGCACCCAACAAGACGACGAACCTTTATCCGAGTACCTCAAGCGTTTCATCCAGCTAAAAGCTCAAGCTCTGAATGTGCCGGAAGCTGCGGTAATTGCAGCAGCCACCGAAGGCTTGGGGACCGGGCAGTGCGCCGCTCACTTGTCCAGGGAACCGCCGAAAACTGTTAAGGAATTGTTCGATGTGATGAACGCATATGCAAGATCAGATGATGACTTTCGATGGCGCAAAGCCGCCCGCTCAGTGCAAAGACAAGCGACGAAAGCAAGTCGACCGCTGCAAGTACCGAATCAAAGGATGGCTAGACCTTTCCGGACAATCAATACTTTGCAGGAAGAACCAGCGCAGTCAGCAGCGAACATGGAGAGGTCGGACATGGCCAACTTTCAGCCCCAAAGGGGGTTCGATCAACCATTCCGCGGAGGGCGTGGTGGAAGGACAGGACGTGGCGGCCGAGACGGTAGAGGCCGCGGAAGAGGAGCCAAGCCTCCGTACTATGTCATCTGCGATGGCAATTTCGGTCACACCACCCGAGACTGTAAATACAGCAAGATGGCGAAAGAGCTAAAAGACAAGGATCAAGCTTCAGCTTCTAGCGAAAGCTCCAAGCACGTTTTTCACAATTCGCAAGATCCAGCAGCAGCAGCGATAGCGTACAGCAACTACGCAAGCACGCCTACACATCCCCCGCAGTACATGCCTCCCCAAAATATGCATTGGTACAATCTGGCATATCATGGCTACCAGTTCCCGGCTTTTGCGCCACAGTCGGTGGCGGTTTCATCACCCATGCACTATCAGCGCCAACCAACACCGCCACCAGCGCTTCCGGCTCAAGCACAACCCCAGTTGCAGCAAACACAACCCACCTACCAGCAAGGGCAGGAGGTAGAAAATGAAACTAGTGCAATCAACAACATCCTCCCGTCAAGAGGCCACATTTTCGCCATCACGGGCGGATCCAACCTGGAGCACGAAAGTAAAAGGGCAAGAAAGGACTATCATAGAAGAGTCCAGACGGTATCACCAAGGCTTCCGCTGAACATGCCAGTTTGGTCGCTAGCGCCGATATGTTTCGATGAGTTGGATTTCAAAGTTCGCGACTTTCCGCATTGTGACGCTTTCGTCGCCACAGCTAATATGGCCGGTTTCACCTTGCATAACATCTTGATTGACACCGGAAGCTCGGCAGACATTTTATTCGTCAAGGCTTTCGAAGCGATGGGAATGGACAGGCGTAGTTTGGACCCCGCTGGCAATTCCTTGTACGGATTCGGGGGAAGAAAGATCGACGCTATCGGCAAGAAACAAATCCCGGTATCTTTCGCCGAGGAAGAGAAAGTACGCACCGAGATGGTGACGTTTGATATAGTGAACATGGAATACCCATACACAACCATTTTCGGCAGAGGCTTCACAAACAAGTTCAATGTAATAATCAAACAAAGTTACTTGTGTATGAAAATGCCATCACCTTTCAGCATCATCACTGTGCACGGGGATCAGCAAGCATCCAGGAGAATCGAAGGTAGGCCGACCCCGGGCTACAGCCTCATAAACGAGGTGGCGAAAAATGACGAAACACAAGCGACTGTTGAAGTGCAAGCAGCCGTCAGCCCGACCGAATATAGGGCTGGAGCAGCCGAAGAAACAGTGAGAATCCCACTTGCATCTTCAAGGCCCGAAAGAACTGTGCACATCGGGAAAAGCATGCCAGAAGAAGAAAGAAACACCCTGGCATCCTTTCTTGCGAAGAACGATGACATTTTCGCTTGGTCAGCGAACGACTTGCAAGGCGTTAGCAGAAATCTCGCTCAGCATAGTTTGAACGTTGCAAGCGGCGCTAAGCCCAGAAAGCAAAAACTGAGAAAGATGTCAAACGAAAGGGCAGACGCGGCAAAAGCCGAAGTGCAAAGATTACTCGATGCGAGAGTAATCCGACCAGTTCAATACCCCAAATGGCTGGCGAACGTTGTCTTGGTGAGGAAGAAGAATGAAAAATGGTGAATGTGCGTCGATTTCACCGACATCAACAAATGCTGCCCGAAGGATCCATATCCTTTGCCGCGTATCGACAAGCTTGTCGACATTGCAGCCGGTTGTGAAATAATGAGTTTGCTAGATTGTTTTTCAGGTTATCACCAGATATGGCTTCATCCTGATGATGAGGAGAAAACCAGTTTCATCACCCCAACAGGCACATATTGCTATCGGCGGATGCCGGAAGGGCTGCGGAACGCAGGACCAACTTTCTCGCGGATGACCGATAAGGTTTTCGAAAGCCAGAAGCAGAAGAAGAACTTGTTGGCTTATGTTGACGATATAGTGGTCAAGAGTGACAGACAGGAAGATCATCAGGCAGACTTACTCGAGACTTTCGGCAACCTCCGCAAAAGTGGATTGAAGCTCAACCCTGACAAGTGTATTTTCGGCATCAAAAAAGGCAAGCTCCTTGGTTGCCTGGTTTCGGCAAGGGGAATTGAGGCCAATCCCGACAAAATAGCGGCAATCATCAACATGCAACCGCCCTCGAGCCGAAAGCAAGTGCAGAAGCTAACAGGAAGACTGGCTTCCTTGAACAGATTTATCGCAAGGTCCACCGAAAAAGGGCTGCCTTTCTTCAGAACTCTGCGTAGCTCCGACCCTTTCGATTGGGGGGAAGAGCAGCGGCAGGCTTTCCAGCAGCTAAAGGAGTACCTGACAAGGTTAACCACGTTATCTAAACCATCGCCGGAAGCGACGCTCTTGTTGTATCTCGCATCATCTCACACCACCGTAAGCGCAGTATTGGTGGAAGAGAAGGAACACGAAAACAAGATGACCCAGTTCCCGATCTACTTCGTCTCCGAGGCTCTGTCGGGAGCCAAACTGAACTACTCAGAGCTGGAGAAGATAGCATATACGGTGGTAATGGCTTCCAGGAAACTAAAGCATTACTTTCAATATCACCACATCGTAGTCCTATCGGCTCAACCGTTGGAAGCTTTGTTCCGCAATAACGAAGCTATCGGCCGAATCGGCAAGTGGGCGGCGGAGCTAAACGAATACGTGATCGATTTTCAACACCGGTCCGCAATCAAGTCACAGGCACTGATGGATTTCATAGCAGACTGGACTCCCGTGGATTTCGACACAACTCTTGAATTTGAGGAACCTGTATGGACAGTAAATTGCGATGGCGCATGGGGAATGGCTGGAGCCGGAATCTCAGCGATCTTGACCCCGCCAACAGGACCGAATGTCAGATTCGCCGCAAGGCTACAATTCCTCACAACCAACAACACCGCCGAATATGAAGCCGTGCTATTGGGATTACGAAAGCTCCGAGCAATCGAAGCGAGAAGGTGCATAGTCAAGTCAGATTCCCAAGTCGTCGTTGGTCACGCCGAAAAGGATTTCACAGCAAGAGAACCAGAGTTAGCCAAGTATCTGGTAGCAATCAGAAGAATGGAGAAGCATTTCGATGGTTTCACCTTGCGTCACATTCCAAGAGCCGAAAACACTGAGGCAGACGAACTGGCTAAAGCCGCGGCACAAAATCTGCCATTACCACCAGACGTGTTCTACCAAGTCCTTTCGGCCAAAGCTGTGAAAAGAAGAGGAAGATCATCCAAATTCGGTGCATGCTGTCGTCAGTGATGACTGGAGGTCGCAGATATTCGCTTACCTAGCCGGAACATACGAGCCAGAGTCTAGGAAGGATGCCGAAAGGATGGCCAGCAGAGCGAAAGGTTACTCAGTCATCGGAGAGCAGCTGTTCAAAAATGGGATAACAGCCCCCTTCTGAAATGCATAAGCAAACGTGAAGGCATTCAGCTGCTCGAAGAAATGCACGCTGGAATGTGCGGAGCGCAGAGAGGGCCCCACGAAATAGCGCACAGAGCGATGAGGCAAGGATTCTATTGGCCTTCCGCCGCATCAGACGCCAGAGAGCAGGTCAAATGTTGCAAGGGTTGCCAGATGTTCGCAAAAAACCAAAAAGCCCCAGCAAACGAAACCACGCCGATAGTGCCAACCTGGCCCTTGCAGAGATGGGGCATTGACACAGTAGGTCCGCTACCAGCAGCTCCGGGCAACTTGCGCTTTGCAGCGATCGCCCTCGAGTATTTCACCAAGTGGGTAGAAGCAAAGGCACTCGCAAGCATAACTTCCACCTCTTTAACCCAATTCGTCTGGTAGAGAATAGTCTATCGTTTCGGCGTTCCCTCTTTCATCACCTGCGACAACGGAAAGCAGTTCGAATGTGCCGAATTCAGGAGTTTCTGCGATGAACTTAGCATCAAGCTCAATTTCGCCTCAGTAAACTACCCGCAAGCAAACGGGGCTGTCGAGAGAGCGAATGGTCTAATCTTTTCGGCAATATCAAAAACTTTGTATGATTCGCCGAAAGGCAAGTGGGCCAACATCCTAACAACAGCTGTATGGGGACACAATATCTCACGATCCAGAGCTACCGGTTTCACTCCATTCTGATTGCTTTACGGCGAGGAAGCAGTCACCCCAGAAGAGGTAAAACTGGGTTCATTCCGAACCGAAATGGCTCCAGTAACTCAGGAGAAAAGGCACCTCGAGCTTGACACTATCGAAGAGGTAAGGCTGCAAGCTGCAGAAAATCTCGAAAAATACCATGCCGAAACGAAGCACCATAGGGACAAGACCGTAATCCGAAAGGACATCAAGCCTGGAGACATGGTCACCATTCGGCAGCCAGACAAGCAAGGTAAGCTGCAATCGCAATGGCAGGGCCCTTTCATTGTGGCAAGCATGGCGGCACCGGGTATGTTTCGGATGCTGAACGACAAGGGCGAAGAATCAGCCCACACATGGAACGCAAGCAACTTGCGTCATTTTTACCCTTAGTCTGAGCTTTCGAATTTGAATGTAATCTTTTCTTTCTTTTCATTTATTACTTTCTGCAACTAAAGTCGGCTGCACTCTTTTTCCTCGCCGGGGAAGCCCTTTATCGGGGTGCGAGGTTTTTTAACGAGGCAGCCGAATGTAACCGCTACATCGCGAAAGTAAACATAATTCCCCCAAAAATCGCGTGGCTCGGTAAAAGACGAAGTCAACCAAACATAAGGTTGAGACATTCGTCACTAAAATGTGATGAAAAGAGATGTCGCGGAGGTAGGGCGAAAGAGACCCTTCACATCCAACGACAACCTCGAAAGCCTGCGGGCTATGTGAAAACCGACCCTCCGACAAAACACGAGGGCGGAACGAAAGCCTGCGGGCTATACAAAAACTGACCCTCCGACAAAATGAGAGGGCGGAACGAAAGCCTGCGGGCTATGTGAAAACCGACCCTTCGACAAAACGCGAGGGCGGAACGAAAGCCTGCGGGCTATGTGAAAACCGACCCTCCGACAAAACGCGAGGGCGGAACGAAAGCCTGCGGGCTATGTGAAAACCGACCCTCCGACAAAACGCGAGGGCGGAATGAAAGCCTGCGGGCTATGTGAAAACTGACCCTCCGACAAAACGCGAGGGCGGAACGAAAGCCTGCGGGCTATGTGAAAACCGACCCTCCGACAAAACGCGAGGGCGGAACGAAAGCCTGAGGGGCTATGTGAAAACCGACCCTCCGACAAAACGCGAGGGCAGAACGAAAGCCTGAGGGGCTATGTGAAAACCGACCCTCCGACCGAACGAGAGGGCGGAATGAAAGCCAGCGAGCAAGTCGAGTAGCCCTTGCCAGGCGACAAGGACAGCTGGTGGGCCCCAGTAGCCGCAAAGAGCATAAATGCCGTACTAACCTTTCACCTACCAAACGCCCACAAGTACAGCCAAGGGAGTAAATGCAGTCCTCCCGCAACAAGGGTAAGACAATATAAATAGACGCCAGGGTGCAAGCCTGCCAACCATCCAAAACTGCTGAGTCTCTGCAAAATGTTAGTCCAAGGCAGTCGGCTCATTAGCAAAAATGCGAATAGGAAGCGTCAGGAGTTACGCTTTCACTTTGATGATTGTGTCATCGGCATCGCGTCCGCCTATCGTCACCAATCCAGTAACTATAGGTGAAAGTCCTCTTGAATGGCAATCCCATCTCAAACTACGGCTAGGAGATGAACCAGGCCGTGCACGCTGCCGGATGACAATAAGAGCAATGTCGTAGTTACAGCCGGTTGTAAACCCCCCCTCAGCACTATATAAAGGCACTTTCGTCAATCGATTTCTCCAACTTCAACAGACCACTAACACCCGATCTCGCGGCCTATCGGTCGAGGGGCTCGCACCGAAAGCTCCCTTGCGCGAATGCTACCGCCCCTCGTCTAAGTGTGTGGGGGCGGGCGCGTCTTTAATATCGGCCAAGGGGCTCGCAACGAAAGCACCCTCGCGCGAATGCTACCGCCCCTCATCTAAGTGTTTGGGGGCGGGCGCGTCTTTACTATCGGCAAAGGGGCTAGCAACGAAAACGCCCTCAAGCGAAAGCTAGCGCCCCTTGTCTAAGTGTGTGGGGGCGGGCGCGTCTTTACTATCGGCAGAGGGGCTCGCAATGAAAGCACCATCGCGCGAATGCTTCCGCCCCTCGTATAAGTGTGGGGGGGGGGCGGGCACGTCTTTACTATCGGCCGAGGGGACAGCAACGAAAATGCCCTCAAGCGAAAGCTAGCGCCCCTTGTCTAAGTGTGTGGGGGCGGGCGCATCTTTACTATCGACCGAGGGGCTCACAACGAAAGCACCCTCGCGCGAAAGCTACCACCCCTCGTCTAAGTGGTTGGGGGCGGGCGCGTCTAAACTATCGGCCGAGGGGCTCGCAACGAAAGCGCCCTCGCGCGAAAGCTAACGTCCCTCGTCTAAGTGTTTGGGGGCGGGCGCGTCTAAACTATCGGCCGAGGGGCTCGCAACGAAAGCACCCACGCGCAAAAGCTACCACCCCTCGTCTAAGTGTTTGGGGGCGGGCGCGTCTAAACTATCGGCCGAGGGGCTCGCAACAAAAGCGCCCTCGCGCGAAAGCTACCACCCCTCGTCTAAGTGTGTGGGGGCAGGCGCGTCTAAACTATCGGCCGAGGGGCTCATAACGAAAGCGCCCTCGCACGAAAGCTACCGCCCCTCGTCTAAATGTGTGGGGGCGGGCGAGTCTTTACTATCGGCCGAGGGGCTCGGAACGAAAGCGCCCTCGCGCGAAAGCTACCGCCCCTCGTCTAAGTGTGTGGGGGCGGGCGCGTCTTTACTATCGGCCGAGAGGCTAGCAACGAAAACGCCCTCAAGCGAAAGCTAGCGCCCCTCGTCTAAGTATGTGGGGCCGGGCCGGGCGTTCCTGTACTATTGACCAAGGGACTTGCAACGAAAGCTCGTTCGCCCGAAGGCTACCGCCCCTCGTCTAAGTGTGCACGGTCGGGCACGTCTTCGTTTTTGATCGAGGAGCTCAAAGACATAACAACCTTTACGCGAATACTACCGCAGCCGAAAGAACATTCGCGCCAAATCTAGACGAACGTAAGAACAGGGTTCGCTTCTTCAAAATATACGTATATGCATATATAACAATGACAACATCGAAAGACAAAGTCATAGTAACCCGTTTTCTTTACATTCAATCTATAAGCAAATTTATACAGTGCATTCAAGCTCGCTAACTACTCCAGCGAACGAAGCAAAATGCTATATCGCCTAGCATCCAGCGAAAGCACGGCGTCTTCGGGCTCCACCTTAACAAACGGGGAGCTTTTGGAGCTTGGCGGTGCACGCGAAGCCTCGCGCCTTTCCCGCCTCGTCTCGAGTTCGCGTCAGTCAAAGCTCTCATAAAAAGCACGCAAATGCTCTTCTGTGCGCTTAAGTTTTTTGGCGCGTTTATTCAGGTAAGACGAAAGCGATACCATCGGAAACCTATCGCGAAAACTCCGCCACAAGTCACCTCCAACAAAAAGATCGCCAGATCTAATCATTAGCGGGCAAATGTCGAGAACGTCCGGCGTTCCCGCATCGGCATCCTGTTCAATACAACATTCCATTTTAAGTTCAAAATCACACGCAACAACAAGTCTGGCGAATGCAATCGACACATAAAAAGCCCTATTTCATTCATCTACCGCATCCTGGGGAGCATCCGCATCGCGGGAAGCAGCGGCGGCTGAGCTCTCGGGGACCTCCTCGTTCGGCTGGGGCGGGCTCGCTTCGTCTTCCGGCTCGGCTTCACGCGCTCGCCTTTCAGAGATGAAATCCGAAAACACCTTTCGGATGTGCGCTTTTTCTTCCGGAGTCTGCACAGAGAGCGATGGCTCAGAAAAAGCATCACTTACGCCACAAAAAGCGACAGAAGAAGCGATAGCTGGCAGAGTAGTAAAGCGAAAGCATAAGCAATCAGCAGAAGATACCTTTCCGCGAGCCACAGCGGACTGCATAAGTGACATATCGTTCCCGCCGGCCAACCAGAACTCATCAAAGAATCTCTTGCCTAGGACTTTCGCCGCTTCGGGGGTGCGCCAATAGTAGTCCACCTCCTTGACCGAAAGGTCCGCGATATGGGAGCAGCCGACGTCCACAAGGCTATGACCGATCGCCTTGATGCCAGTAACAGCGGCGTAGTCTTGGCCGAGGCCCATGTGTCCTTCCAGCGACTCCATCTCGGAGCGAATCCAGCCAACGAAGCTATCGACGTTACGCTCTGAGGGACCATCCGCCTCGACGCCGATGCTGCGAAGGCACTCGCGGAAGCGAGCCACGGCTTCCTCAGCAGAAGTTAAAAGAACTCCCTCCCTTTCGGCTTGGGTGGCCCGCAGCTGCGAAAGCTCCTTGAGGTTTTCCACCTCTTTCTGACTTGCTTTCCTCGAGGTGCGCTCAGCGTCGGCCTTCTTGGTCTGCAACTCAAGGTCGGTGGTGAGTTTCTTCACTTGTGTGTCAAAATTCTTCACTTGAGTATCAAGCTCCTGCTTCTCGCGCTCGAGCTTGCGAATATAGAGATCCCGTTGATTGCTTTGGCTGCGAGCGACAATGGCAGCCTGCAAATAGAAGCGAAACAACGGTGAAAAGAAAGACCGAAAGAGCCACAAAGCTTGCAGCGAAATCAAACACTTACGCTTGGCAGGTGAAAAGAGATGGCGTCGTCGAGTTTCAGACAGTTAACTTTCAGGAGATCCCTTTTGGTCTCCGGCGCGACGAAAGCTTTCTGTGAGAATTCCACAAACTTAGTGGCCTCCTCGCTGCCGCCACGAAGAATTCTAGCCCGACGATAGTCAAGCCGGCAAGCGAGTTGGGCGTCCGAAGGCGCACCTAAAGAACGAGCAACGCGATAAGATTCCTCTTTCGCCTCGTCAGCATCATTCGACGAGCTCAAGCCAGTATATAAGCGCGGGTTCTCGTAGTCCGATGGCACCCCGTCGAGAACCAGCCGCCCGTAACCCAAGAGCTGCCCCTCCACCATTTCCTGGGTCAGACGAATGCAGCGTGGCGAAAGGCATAGCTTACCTTTGTCAGCGACAACTGGGGCAGGCATTCTCAGGGACGCGCTCTCCTTCTCGCCAGCAGCGGTCTTTTCGCCTGGCACCCGTGCAGAGGTGTCTGGGCGAAAAGCTTTCGTTTTCTTCGCCGGACGCTCCGTGACATCGGGCGGACCGGAGGGCTTCCGGGCGCCGACCTTCGCGAAGATTGGCATCTCAGCAACCGAAGCATCATCATCGAAGGCTGTGCGCCAAAGAGGCACGCTCGATTTCTTCGGCGCCATCCCAGCAGCGAGAGTGGAGCTCTGCAAAACAAACGATAAGACAAGTCAGGTCACACGTTAACCGTCAATCCTCAAAAGGAACATCTCGGGCGAAAGGAACAACAAAAAACTACGAACAAGCTGAAAGGCGAAGAAACTAACCACCCTCGGATAATCGAAAGGATCAACGTCGGGGATTGACTCCAGCGTTACCCCTCAACTCTTAAGCATCGGTTTAGCAGTTAGACGCCCGATGCGAATGCCATCAACTTTAGCGGTTTTTCGCCGAGGGATCACGCCGCTCCGCCCACCGCGCCGAGCCACGCCTTTTCCTTTCGCTTGTGAACCTTCAGCATTTTCCTTGCCTTCATCAACCAAAGGCCTTTCGGCGTACTCAACACCCATAGCGTCGAAAGCTCTGTTCAAGCGGCGGCTCCGGCCGAGATTACCGAGTTGGAACTCGCTTTCTTTTCGCAAATACGGCTCGCAAATGTTCTTCGCTTCGTCTTCGATGTGTTTCACATAGCAACCATCATCAGAGAAATCCGCAGGTCTCTCCAGCAGTAGGAGGGGCCCCAATACCCGTCCTTGTCAGAAAAAGCTTCGAAAGAAGTTGCACTACAGAGCGGGTTCATCCCGATAGCCATCCACTCTTCAACTAAATCTCGGCTGATCTGAAATCGTGCAGTGAGTGCGAATGCGTCCCCATAGCGAATTGCCTCCTTGTCACCCAGCACGACGGGCGGAAGGTGCCTCCCGGGGCATTTCTCCAAAACGGATACAAGCGGAGAGCCTTTCTTCTCCCCCTTACTTAGCTCAGCGGTGACAGTTTCGTCTGAGCATACGCGGTAGTAAAACCAAAAACGATTCCAATCCGGCCACTTGTTCCGATACGTGAGCGAAATGGAGACACTGCCCCGAGTCTTCCGCGGAACGAAATTGACCCGATTTCGCTGGGTAGCTCGTTTCCTAGGTAGGGGTCGTCTACTTTCGTCGGGCGACGGTGAATATCATAAAATCGCACGAAAACGTCTGCCCGCGGCGTGCAATCTAACATCTTCATCGCGTGAGCGAAAACGCTGAGTCTGACAAACGCATTCGGTGTCAACTGGTGGAGCTGTATCTCGAACCCCGAAAGAACGTCCAAGACGAACTCTTCAAGAGGAAAATCTAGCCCGGCAATGAAGTAATCGCGAAGACGATGGCTTCATTTGGACGCGGGATGGGCACCTCCTCGTCTCCAGGGACGCGGCAATTCGCAAGGTGATCTCTCCTTAGAGGCCCCTTTTCGGCCATTGTTTGCAAGACGGCGGCCGTCATTCGCGATGCGCCCAGGTAAAAAGAACAATCGGTAGGGACCGAAACCAAGCCAGAGTCCCCATCGTTAGACAAACTTCCGCTGTGGCCTGGAACTCGCGGAGCACTTCCAGATCCAATGGACACTTCAGCGCTATGTTCGCGGTGAGATGACTCGGAAGCGCCAGTACTTTCGCTAGATGAGCCCGAGGTCGACGTCGAGCTGGAAGACGCCATCTAACATGGCGCGAAAGACAAATAAACAAACAATGTACGCGAAGGGAAGAAAGAAAAGGGGGAGCGAAGACGTGCAACCAAACAAACTTAAACAACCAATTTGCAGGACATAAGATGAAAAGAAACAAAAACAAGAGAAGAGAACTACGCACCGCACTTATTGCCCAGCGAATGGTCAAAGAAGACACCAACAACTTTCACCGAAAGCGAATGGCGTGAGGCTTTGCACGTGAGAGGCAACAGGAGCGGGGATGCGTCAACAGGCCAGGTAGCCTCCCCATCCCAAAGCCCGTCGTTTATATACGAGCGGCTAGGACACAGTTTCTGAGGAAAACAAAAAGACGTTTGGGCACGGAGTTCTAAGCGTCGCAAAGGCATCCCATCATGACACACGGTTTTCGAGGAAGACGAAAAGACACCCGGGCACGGACAACGAAGCATCAAAACGGCTTGACAGGCGTAACACGATGTTAAGGGTGACAAAACGCCCCTCTGTTCAAAAAAAAAAACTTGGCTTCGAAACGAAACAAAGTTTTTTTGGGCGGGCGTAGGCGCCCAGCGAGAGGACACGGTCGAATTTCGTAAGCTTACAGATCCGACCGTGAGGGGCTATTGTTGGGACGGTACCCAGACCGCAGGCGCCTACAACCTGCAATATCGAAGGATGCCGAAGCTTTCGTGCGAAAGGTAACATTCGCGCGGAAGCACGCATTTCGGCTCGTGGACCAAGGGAAGGCGGAGCTTTCGTGCGAAAGGGAGCATTCGCGCGGAGGCTCGCGTTTCGGCTCGCGGACCAAGGGAAGGCGGAGCTTTCGTGCGAAAGGGAGCATTCGCGCGGAAGCACGCGTTTCGGCTCGCGGACCAAGGGAAGGCGGAGCTTTCGTGCGAAATGGAGCATTCGCGCGGAAGCACGCGTTTCGGCTCGCGGACCAGGGGAAGGCGGAGCATTCGTGCGAATGGAGGCATTCGCGCGAAAGGAGCCCGGTGTTTCCGGCGGGAGTTTTCGTCATTCATGACTTTGGTTTTTCACAGGTTTTCGCAGGACGCCGGAAGCCTGGGTCAGAGAGAGCGGGCCCACCGGCCACGAAAAGGAGCCGGAGGATGGTGGGCCCGCCAGAGGGCGAAGTTACGATGATGCCCCTCGCACCGGAAGAGGCAGCGTACAACCATGGAGTAGTTGACTAGGGCATCATTGTAATTGTAACAGAGTGGTTGGAAGGACATTCTTGTACTTTCAAACCGATCGGGATTAATATAAAAAGCTCCCAGCTTCCCAGGAGGGGGGGAGAACACTGTTCACTTCGACTACTTCTCTACTTTCCCATTCGTTTTCCGCTTTCTGTGGCGGAACCGTCCTGATTATAAGAGCTCAACTACCGTCTTAGTCAAATCCGTCTGACTTCGACTCATATTTGAACCCATATAACCCCGGTAGTCCAGAAATCTCGAAGGATTTCTATCACCGTACAACATACAGGATCGCATTTTTCAAGAATTACATTCACAAAGATACATCACAGAGAAATGGAACCGATTTTAAAGTATCAGAGTGCGAATTTAAAACAAAGTTATTACAATACCAAATTTAAAAGTGCGGAAGCTGAAATAGTTTGAATCTCGACCACCACACATGTGGTCCAAATAAAACATTGTTTGACAAATCCAACTCAACACAACTCACTCTTCCCTTTTTAGATAATGTGCCACTAGGAGTCTCAGACCAGCAAAAGAAAAGGGGAAGCTTCTGGACGACCCTGCCCTGGGCCTACTCCTCATCACCTTCCACCGGGTAGATGCAGTGCTTACAATAGCCAAAGTAGACCTGGCCATCTGCAACAAACGGGATAAACCCTGAGTACGGGAATGTACGCAGCTAGACTTACCCGTCCAACTGAAAAATAAAGACACCAAGGGTATGCAAGGCCTTTTTGGGTGGATCTGGGATCTTTAGTTGCGAAAAGCTCAAATTAAGATAAGTGAGGATTTAATGATATTGCTGAGCTGTCATTTTTAGACCTATTTCTTTACTCTAGGTTTGCACCTGAACTATTGCACACACTTGAGTCTAACAAACAATAATATAACCATATCCAGTTGACTTATCCACATTTTTAGTTGAACCTTTAAAACATCACATGGAGTTGTATCGTGGTGAAGCTCGCCATAGTTTCCCACTAACCGGGGGAGACGGCGACTCGAATCGAATTCCAAACCAGCTGGTGAAAGACCTTTAATACCAGCCCACACTTTCCCCGTTGGGTCCATGCATTGGGCAACCGCTCGATGCTTGTTCGTGGTGGTAATCGTCGCGGTTCAAGCACGGACCGCCCAATTGGAACCTGGTGATGGCATCTCGTGGCAGATCACATTTCCGTACTAGAGGGCGCGACACGGGTCGAAACCAGCCCGAACAGCTTCTAACCGGCTTTGGGGTCGATGATTACGGCACCGACATATCCCTAAGTAAAAGGGCGCGTTCAAAAATGAATGAGGGCCAACATCGATACAAACCTACACGATCCAACGGACGGACTGCCCCAAGTTTTCCAAACTTGTGCCTTGCCTTCCAGTTGACCGTATTTCATTACTACTCAGGTTCTTTTCCACGATAGCAAATATAGCCAACCGTGATCCGGTAACTACCCATCAGGGTATTATAGGAACATTCTTAACTACTACTTTTATTAAGCAAGCTACGCCATTCTACATTGTGAATAAATAACAGGATAACAAGGTAGATATTAATCAATAGCCAAGGAATGGTAATGCAGCAAGTAGGATTCATCCCAACTCCTAAACCTAATGCATCACAATATAAAAGGACTCAAGTAATTTTAATTGCAAAAGATAGCAGGCTTAATATGCTCCGGGGCTTGCCTTGAGAGAAGACTGAGGCCTCGTGGGAGGGGCACTCAGGCAGGTTAGTGTCGGTCGCGGGGTTGACTTCCTCAGTTTGATGAAGTTCCGGGATCTCCTGCTCGACGTTTGTCTCCTGCTCCTGGTCTTGATCCTGAACTGTCGATCCTATTGCAATGCGGTTGAAAATGATAAATAAATAATACGTGGTGGGAGATGCGGTGGTAAGAAAAGTAACATTTCTTGCAAACCAACAAAACCAACTTGTTGAACCACTTTTGACATTGAGGTAAATACTTATTTATTTCATAAAACAAAATCCATTAATTTACCTATTTCTTATTTAGAAATTCAAATGAAATTTAGGTTTGAACTGCAGGTGCATTTTTCTGAATTCAGAAAAATCCACAAAAATTCCAGAAGGCAAATAACACCTGCTGGACTTTACTGAACAATTTTCAGTCAGAAATAAAATATAGAACAACAGATATAAAAAGAACAAATAAACTGCTCAAAAGGCACTTTGAACTAACTTTTCACACAAAAAGTGTCCAACAGCAGATTTCATAATTTTCCTAGCTGCATCTACTCATGAACATTTTACTGCAGAAAATTTATTGACAGAGAATAAATATACAAGCCTACCCAAAATAAACAAATCTATTCCAAATTAAACCCATTGAACTACAACCCTATTGGAAAGGGTGCTAAACTTCTTTTCATATTTTTCCCAGATTCTACTCTATGTTCCATACTTATCAAGAAAGTTCCACAACCAGAAACATTATATTATTTCTTACATGAATTTCGAAAGGAAAACACAGAAAGTACATTTGTAAAGCAACTTCAGATTCTTCTATACAACAGCTCATGCTTAACATTTTTCTTAGCCTGAACATGTCATACAGAGACTACACAATTTTTCCCACATTTTATTTCGACATATAAAACACCTTAATATTTATTCTAAGAAATCAGCCAAAAAGGATTTTTAACTATAGCAGAAACTTTTTCCACATAAATAGTGCCTCATATATTTTTCACAGGTGCAAAACATGATAATAAACTTACACAAATTTTTTCAAGACTTATCTCAACCAGAAAACATATATAACCATTTATCTTAACAAAAGCTCATAACCTGAATTAAATAAAAACAGTAATAAAAACTCTTACCAAAAATACTTTCATATTTTTCCATGATAGATCTACTCATAAACAAGCTAGCAAAATTGAAAGTACTTTATTTGGACATTTAAAACGAGCTACACAAAAATAACAAGCATTTCTGGAAAATAAAACAAAAGGAAAACATATTTGAATCTTCCCGGCTGGCCTGCGTGAACGTGGTCCATGGACCGGGTGAGGCTGACGCGCGGGGTCCTTTGGTCAACGGGACCCACCCGTCAGAGAGAGGAAACAGGGGAGAGAGGTTGACCGGCGATTGCTCGCCGGCGATGAGGTCTCTGGCGGCGGTGTGGTGCTCGATGGACTCGTCTCGACGAGGCGAACCTATCGGTGGTGTTGGTTTGGCCAGTGGGTGGCCATAGCTCGCCGGCGACGAGAGGTGGCGCACGGCGGCGGCGGCAACACACGGCTACGCCGTTTCCGGCGGTCGCCGGTTAAATTGGGGAAGGCATAGGCTTACTCGAACCCTACGGAGGCTATCGGAGGGCTCGGTTTGGCTCGGGAAGCTCCGAGGAAGCTTGGCCTCGGGCATGGCCTCGGCGGACAGCCATGGCGCTCGGCCGGGGAAGAAGAGGTGGGTGAGAGCGGTAGCGTTGAGGCTAGTCGGTGTTCTCACCTTGCCTTGGCTTGGTGATGCTCGACGGAGAAGAGGGGAAGAGGAGAAGCTTCGGTCGATGTAGAACAGTCGCGAGCTCCGGACGGTGCCGATGGCGACCGCGGCGGCGCTCCACAGACTTCGGTGTCGGCGAGGCTGGAGGGGTGGTGCTAACGCGAGCACCGGGTGTCTGGGGTGTAGGGCTGAGGTTTGCC
>CM019830.1:78918780-78950277 GCA_009763385.1 Coix lacryma-jobi var. lacryma-jobi | reverse complement strand
ATAGGTTCCACACAAAAGAGAAGGACAAGAAGAGCGCGGCACAGAACTGCGGTGTTCGATATGAGGGCGTCGACGAGGCCACAAACACGAGGACGCAATACTATGGCCAGATCGAAGAAATATGGGAACTTGACTATGGCAAGGACGTATGCGTAACCGTCTTCCGGTGCCACTGGGTAAACCCCAAAGCAGTTGCGGTCGACAGTTTCGGGCTAACCACCGTGAACCTCAAAAGTATCGGGTACAAAGATGACCAATGGGTACTCGCAACCAATGTCGCGCAAGTGGCCTACTATATCTATCCGGAGGACCCAAAGAGGCATGTGGTCGTGTCTGGAAAGCAGCAGATTGTTGGAGCTGATGGGGTCCAAAGCCCAGAACAATACAACAACTATGCAGAGCTCCAACTTTTTACCAATTTTGCAAAGAAGATCAAAGCCGTCGAGGACCGTTGCAACAAGAGTGGTATGAAGCCCTGGGCCCGTCCCGATGGTGAGAAGCGGTCCGTGAAAGCCCCCGCACCAAAATAAGATGTATATTCATATATATGCCACATGTTTTGTAATGAAGTAGTGGAAAGTTATGTAATAGTATTCGAGACAAGTTTTGTAATAGATTTTTGTTAATAAGTTAATATTATTAATGACAAATCTCAATTTGTTAATGACTCGTTAATAAGTTAACATTATTAATAACAAATCTTTGTCATAACCGCAGCGGGCATCTTAATGTGCCCGCTGCGGTTATTTGTTTTAACCGCAGTGGGCAACATAAGGAGCCCGCTGCGGTTAATATTTACCGCAGCGGGCTCCTTATGTTGCCCGCTGCGGTTACTCCTTGCCTATATAAGTCCCGCTACACTAAAGGGCATTTCAGTCCTTCGCGCATCATCAGTTCACCCCGAAGGGCTGTCGAATTTCACCACCGCCGCCGCCACGCCATTGCCGCCGCCGCCGTCCTCCTCCACCGCCCTTGCCGACGTCGACCTCACTAGTGGAGCCCGTGCCCTCGCCGACCTCACCGAGGAAGCAGCGCGCCGCCCGACCGTAACCCTAGCGCCCTTCCTCCTCCACTGCTGGTGCCCTAGCGCCGCCGGAGTGGAGCCGGTGGAGCCGGTGGAGTGCCCTAGCGCCACTCGAGCTCAACCCCCTATCCTCCTCCCCTCCTCGCCAATGTCGACCTCACCAGTGGAGCCCGTGCCCTCGCCAGTGGAGCCGGTGGAGCCGTCGGTGCCCGTATCCGCTGCTGGAGCCGTCGGTGCCCCTATTTACCGGCGTGGACCTCGATCTCGACCTCCCCCCTTACGTCATCTCATGGCCAAGGACCTCATCTCCTGGTAACCCTAAATCATCCTGGTAACCCTCATCTGTGCCTTACAATGGATTGCTAGTCTTTGTGCCTTACTCCTGATATTGCTAGTCACTGATATTGGTAGTCCTTGATATTGCTAGTCATTGATAATGATGGTCTCTTTGGTAACCCTCATACATCTCATTTTGCTAGTCACTGATATTGCTAGTTATTGATAATGATGGTCTCTTTGGTAACCCTCATACATCTCATTTTGCTAGTCACTGATATTGCTAGTTCTGATAGATAGTTGGGAAAACATTTGTGAGGATATGTCTAATTTCCAGATGAGCAATGATCTTGATGTCATTTGTGAGGATATGTCACTGATATTGTGCATAATTCAACTGATATATTAACTTGTGAGGATATGTCATTCAGAGTTTAATTCAGAGTTTGATTTTCAGAGGATATGTCATTTGTGAGGATATGTCATTCAGAGTTTAATTCAACTGATATATTCAGAGGATATGTCATTTGATGAGCATAATTCAGAGTTTATTCAGAGTTTATATACAATCTTGCTGGGTACAGATCCATACAACTGATATATTAAAGAATAGTTTTGCTGATTTGGTAGCTTTGTTCCCGTACTTGCTGGTCGTTTGATAATTTCTACCTGTTACCTATTGCCTGTACTTTCTGAAAATGCGATAATGTGATCTTTCATTGCTGGTCGTTTGATAGTTTATTTGTTTCTTAGCAGAGTATATAATATTAACTTATCAATTCACCTCGTGATTTCAGATGGAACCTATCTTATGTCTCGTGATGCTTTAACTACGAGTTTATTTCCTGCCGATGATGCAATTTGATGTTTTTTGCGCTAAATCCCTTTGCCACTACCTATGATGCCCAAGTGATGCTAGTGTATACTAACTCTCTCCTACTACTCCTACTACTCTCCCCTCTACACTCTCCCCTTACCCACTCCTCTCTGTACTACTCTCAACTCCTCTACTCTCTCCAATACTCATACTACTCTCTTCCTCTACTACTCTCTCCTCCTACTACTCTCTCCTCTACTAATCTCTCCCTGTACCACTCCTCTCTGTACTACTCTCAACTACCTACTACTCTCTCCTACTACTCTCTCCCGCTACTACTCTTCCCTGTACCATCTCCTCTCTGTATACTCTCAACTCCTACTACTCTCCCCCATTACTCTCTCCTCTACTACTCTCTTCCTCATCCTACTCTCTCCCTCTACTACTCTCTCACTACTATAGCCTCTCCCTCTACTAATCTCCTCCTCGCTATACTACTCCTCCTGAGGTATTTGTGTGGGCATATGCGATGATGTACCCCTTTCGATCTATGCTGAGGCAGCGGCGATGATGATCAATTGCCCCCCTACTTTCTATGCTGAGTTAGCTGCTAGACTAGGATGGCTTGTATTTTACAAGTAACCAGTTTAGCAGTGACGTGTTGACCTAGGGGCAAATCTGAGCCAAAAACTTATACGTGTCATTTTTTATTCTAAAGCTTTGAACTGATCATATTATATACACGTCTGTGTATATGTAGAACTAAAATGGCGGAAGACAAAACAAACGAATGGAGGGACCCTACCCCTAGCTCCTCGTCAACCAGCTTGATGAGTGAGGTGTCCGTGACTCCACCGCCGAAGAAGCAACGTACAGAGGAGGGCAACGATCCCACGTACGAACCAGGCGCGGACGAAGTAGAGAGTCTCGAGGTTTATGCAACACGCTGGCTTTCTAACATGTACAAAGACGCGATTGAATCACTAAAGGCTCGTGACTCTTGTCAACAGCTGCCGATTGTGCCTCGTCAGCTCGAGTTTAGGGACGAAGACGCGCTCAGGGAGGAAGAAGCCCCTGCTCCCTCTACGGCAACCTCTTCTTCCAAATCTAAGCCCCTGCTCGGACGCCAACTCCAACGCCGACACCAGCATCACAACCATCAGCCGCCGGATCTTGTCCTTCGGAAGATCCAGATCACGACAGCGATGATGACAAAGAAAAGGGCGGGGACAAGGGCAAGGGAAAGGACAAAGGAGAAGGCGGTAGTGAAGGCGGGGACAAGGAAAAGGTAGAAGGTGATGGCGGGGAAAAGGAAAAGGGCACTGACATGGGAACTGTGTCTCCCCCGCCTCCAAATAGTCCGCCGATCGGCCCGGTCCATGAGGCAAGAAGCTCAGAGGCCGGTAAGGGCGACAACACAACAACGACAAGCCAGCCAAGCATGAACGAGCAACAGGGAGGCACGACGGGGGAGGCAACAGGGACGAAGACACCTCCCCCGTCAACCACAAGCCAATGTCCTCCCCGCCCACTAAGAATCCAAGAACGTCCACCGACAAGCTCCCGTACACGCTCATGTTCGAAAGGTATGGTAACATTGAGCATAATACCACGTCCATAGTATATATGCTACTAACATCCCTATCCATCGTTTGCCAGGCCTGAAACTACCCGTCAACTATTTGATGAGGCCGAAGACTGCCGTGGCCACTATGTGTGCGGGAAGTTCATGATTCCCAAGGCCCAGCTCATCGACGAGGAAAAGTGGGATACAAGGAGGTTCCATCTATGGTACATGGAAGCTGCAAAAGCCGGGATGTCAAGTTTTAACGTCAAGATTCCCACTGAGTACTTCCACTTGCCCGCTGGTAACGAAATGCACCTACCCGTCGACTTTAGCGACATGTACAACCTGATGCGGGAAGAAGACCTGGACATCGTTCAAATCACCCTATTCACACTGTAAGCGATGAATGCAACTTCCACAGATCACTACATTCATATTTTCCATAGTTCTATACTTATTATGTCACGATGACTTGTCCGTGCAGCATGACGGTCACTGTAAGTAATAAAAAGACATGTCCTGTACTCTACCTCTCTCCTGCACATATTGCCGAAAGAGTCATCAAGGGTTTCGAGATCACTGATCCGGAGATGACAGTTCGACAGCGAGAGAAGAAATATGAAGAAAATATGAAAGCCGAGAAGACTAAGTTGAAAAATTACATATTAGAATGCATGAAGAAGATCAAGCCGGATGGGCCAGAGTGTATAATGGCTACCTATCACTTTGGGTAAGTCAAATACATGTACGTACACCTAAGTCGGTAGCATATCATGCCTTCTAGTCATCATAAACTCTATTTTGTTGCAATGGTGCAGCCAGGGCCTCGTGGGTGGCCACTGGGTCGCTTTTATCATATACCCTCAAGATGGCAGGGCCTGTGTGTTTGACTCCTTGAGCGTACCAAACAAGCAAGGGTACAAGGCATTCGAAGATTGTCTGAAAAAGTAAGTCATCCAGCTTTTTCATCAGTTACGGTTACCATACGTTTTTAAATTGTGGCTAAAACTATTATATTTTGTACAGCGCTTATAAGGAATACCAAAAGGTGCCCGGATTCTGGGACCGAAGAACTCAAAAGTTCAAGGACAAGCATAGGTACCACCTCAAAATCTGACGAGATTTCTCGGTAAGTATTTCAAAGGTTCAATTCATGTTTCATACATATATATGGGTTCTAATGCTTGTGTATCAATCGTGCAGTGCGCCAAACAGCCACTAGGATCGAAGACATGTGGCTTGTACACATGCGAGTTTCTAAGGGAAAGCAAGGAGTACACCAATAGCTGGAAGAAGCTCAAGGAAGGTGTCAAGTATTGGGGAGAGCAGCAGAGCCGCAGGATGTGCTTTAAACAAGTCAAGGCGGACATATGCAAGTTTTTAATGGAGAAATGCATTCTCGAAGGAGAAACGTTCTTTGACAACGAATCCGAGCTGGCGTTGCTACCCCAATACGAGAAGCTCCGCAAATGGAACACAATGCTTCGTCCGACAGATTATGCTCATTAAGTTGAAATATGAATTGTAATTTGAATTTGAAATCAACTAAGTCAATGTGTATATGATGACAACAAACAACTAAGTCACTTTGTATGTTATGTCCAGATGGTTTATATGTGCATATATATATTTATATATCTGTTAGAAATCTGGAATTCTGGAATTATTTGAAAACTGCATATTTGAATTCATATCCTGTTGTTTCTGCTGCTGTTTCTACTAGCTGCATTATTTATTTTTTTAATCCAAAATTAATAACCGTGGCGGACAACATAAGCTGCCCGCTACGGTTAAACGCAACTACCGCAGCGGGCAACCTAAACCGACCACTGCGGTTAATAATTTACCGCAGCGGGCGGTTTAGGTTGTCCGCTGCGGTAAATGCTATTAACCGCAGCGGGCACCTTATGTTGCCCACTGCGGTTAAGGCTTTTACCGCAGCGGGCAACAACGCCCGCTGCGGTAATGGCCACGATTAACCGTGGCCTTAGCACCGCAGCGGACGTTGTTGCCCGCTGCGGTAAAGCCAAAACGCCCGCTGCGGTTAAGCTTTGTGCAGTAGTGTAGGTGGCTAGTAGAGCAAGACATCTTTGCCTCATTGTCCTCGCGGAAGCGCTGCTCAAGGCTTAGCTCAAGAGTAGAAGCGTGAGAGTGATCGGTCCTGGAGCTGGGAAGAGTCTTCCTTCATCTCCAGTTCAGGTTTTGCTCTTGTATCTCAAGCACTTTACTATATTCTAGTTCATCATTTCAAGTATTTCTTTATTCTACTTATCAGTATTGAGTAGTATACTTGATTGATTGCTTGAGTGCCTAGCTATCCTACAGTTCAATTCACTTAGCCGTAGTAGTTAATCTCTAGTGAGCTTAGTGTTTGATCTTTGCCAATTGGTTGCTTAGTTAGTTTAGTGTTTATCTTATTAAGTCAAGTATTTGCCCTCACGTCCGCAAGGGTGACTCTATTCAAAGCTACGGTAGAGATAGTTAGAATATAATTAAGCATGGTGCTTAGTTATAGACTTACCTTCAGATACGGCTGGACCCCCGGATAGCTGTGGTAGCAAGCAGGTGGTGACAGCCTTGTGCGCCTTGAATTCCACCACGTAGTTGGCCCAGTTTAACAGTAAGGCTCGTTGTGCTAGCGTTCAACCTAAGTCAGTGGTAAAGGCTAGTACGCCTCGGTACTTGATAAGATAGGAATAAAACTATACTTAACTTGGTTGCTTCTTTGGCATTTGTCTATCTTGCTTCGTAGTTATCTAGGAGTAGTTATTAGTTATTAGTTAGTTATATTAGTTATCTTTAGTTATCCTGTTCCCCTTATCTACCTATCCATCCACCTTACCTTACCATCCATTTCATCCTTACCTATCCACCCATATATTCTTTCTAGCCTTTCATCTCCTCTCTTCTTTTCTCTCCTTTTCCCTTTTCTTATTCTTCGACTCTCATCGCCTCCTTGACTCGAATCATACAGCACCCTAGCCTTCCCTTGGGATCAAATAAATCGACACCTGGTACTCCCAGGCGAAGTGCTACTACGATAGTTCTGTGCGCTTGCAGAATCTCCTCCTGGTAGATTGCAATCTCTCTAGCTAGCTCCTACTAGTGTTGGGATTGACAACCCCATTTGACATTAGTAGATAGCTGCTTTAGCTTCACTCCTTTAGGTATAGTGACTGGACTTGCTACAAGCATTTCTGGCACCATTGCCAGGGGTAGATTCCATAGTCTACTCCTAGTCACGACGTTGGCAAGTGTCAACAAGCATTTCTGGGCCGCTACCGGGGATAGTTGCCTAGCTCTATCTTTAGTGAAGTTAAGAACTACCAACGATGATTGCACAATTCAAGCGTGCTGCTGGAGGTCCAGGTGTAGGCTTTGCTCAGGGGTTGGAGAGTGCTGCATCATTTGGCAAGGTTGGAGAGTTTAGTGGTCTTAATCCGAGTGAGAAGCCCAACTCCACCACAACTCCCAAGCTAACCAAGATACCACCCAAAGAGCCTTTCAAGCCTAACACCAAGGATGGAGTATATGAGGAACCTTCGAGAGCTCCACCCAAGAAACAAGTGTGGTCTCCTCAGCCCAACCACCTGAAGAACAAGCTAGACACCATGCCACCTATCCAGGAGAAGCTTATGCCACAAAAGGGCCAAGTGATCCACACCCACTACCGTGAGTACCAACAACCCCCTATGAGAGCGGTGAGGTACCATTTGTGAGCACTGTGGGAGAGATGGACACTTGAGGGAGTTTTGCTTTTGGCGCAAGAGAGAGGAGCGCCGTGCAAGGGAGATGAACAATGCGGACAAGTACCATCCTGTTCATGATGTACATGTGCCGAATGTTCAGAGGAGAGATGCTAGGCCTAGAAGGCCAATGCCTCAAGGTCCTAGGCCTCAGGGAGGTTTTGCCCAGCGGGATCCTAGCTTTGCTGGCTACGGAACCCGTGAGGGTGGCTTTGTTGAGCGTTACCCTCCACCGCGCTTTGAGTATCGCGATGGACACTCTTCCCTTAGCGGACCACGTTTTCCTGTGCATGGTGATCGTTGTCCCTGTAGGCGTGCTAGGAATGGTTTTTCTACTAACCGTTCTTTTGAGCAGCCGACCCAACACTGGTATTCTTCCCATTTTACTCACCCCAGTGTTGGACCGTATGCTCACCCAATGTCTTTTTATTGATGTAGGTAAAACGATTGGAGGACATTTGGTTGGTGGATTCTGGGTGTTCGAGGCACATGATCGGAAACGCCAAGTGGTTCTCCAGTCTTAGTCCTGTTGCCGAGAAGGAGTTTATCACCTTCAGCGACAATAGCAAAGGTAAGGTGTTGTCTCGTGGGTCGGTGCGAGTTAATGAGCACTTTGTGTTGCGTGATGTTGCTCTTGTTTCTAACTTGCATTTTAACCTCCTTTCTGTTTTGCAACATTTTGATGATGACTATGAGATTCGTTTTAAACCGAATCTCAGTCGTATTTTAGATCCTCACGGCAATCTTGTATGTTTGATTTCGCCCTTTGGGAAAGTCTTTCGCGTGAATTTCTCAGAGTCGTTTGGAATTTCTCATTGTCTTTTGGCTGGACCTTCCTCCTCTGATCTTTGGAAGTGGCATAGGAGACTCGGTCACCTGAGCTTCGACTTGCTTGCAAGCCTTAGCTCACTTGGCTTAATCCGAGGATTGCCCAAGTTGAGCATGGAGAAGGATCTTGTTTGCCATTCTTGTAGACATGGGAAGATGGTTGCCGCTCCCCACCATCCAGTGAACCAAGTCATGACTAAGTGCCTTGGAGAGCTTTTGCACATGGACCTTGTTGGTCCGGCTCGGGTGAGCTCAGTTGGGGGGAAATGGTTTGTACTTGTTGTTGTTGATGACTTTTCGAGATATTCGTGGGTTTTCTTTTTAGCTGAGAAAACTGAGACTTTCTCTTCTGCTCGCAATCTGATTTTGCGTCTTCAGAATGAGTTCCCTAAGAACTCAATGAGAGCTATTCGTAGCGATAATGGTTCCGAGTTTAAGAACTCGGAGTTTGAAAAGTTTTGTAACTCTTTGGGTTTGGAGCATCAGTTTTCTTCCCCCTACACACTGCCACAAAATGGTGTTGTAGAGAGGAAGAATCGGACCCTTGTTGAGATGGCAAGGACGATGCTCGATGAGCATAGGACTCCTAGGCGATATTGGGCCGAAGCTATGAACATTGCATGCTATATTTCCAATCGCATTATTCTCCGAGCTTTCTTGAAAAAGACTTCATATGAGTTGCGTTTTGAAAAACAACCCAAAGTGAGTTATTTTAGAGTTTTTGGTTGCCACTGTTTTATACTCAAGAAGGGCAACTAGGACAAGTTTGAGTTTCGTTCTTCTGACGGTGTATTTTTGGGTTATGGCACTCATACTCGTGCATATCGTGTACTTAACCTTGATACTAACCGAGTCATGGAGACATCCGATGTCACCTTCGACGAGACCATGCATTGTCCTTCTTCTAGGTTTGAGTGTGCAGGTGATCATGAGGCTGGAGAACCTCTTTTTGATGACTAGGAAGAAGGTGCTGAAGGGATGGATGATCCAGCACTACCTCCACCTGCTGTGCCGCTAGGATCGACTTCTACTACGACGACTCACGGCCCCAACCCCTCTTCGTCGACTACTTGGGGGCCGTGGGATCCGCTACCTCGGGCTGTACCACTTGTACCCGAGGAGGCACCAGCTACTGTTGAGGGGGAGGTCACATCAGCAAGAGAGGTGCCACGACACATTCAGCGCCAACACCCACCTCAACAGATGATCGGCAGCATCAACGAACGTGTCACTCGATCAAGGTCACAACAAATCACTCACTTTGCTCATTCTGCATTTGTTGCTGTTTTTGAACCCCGAGATGTTGGACACGCTTTATCTGATCCGGATTGGGTCAATGCCATGCATGAGGAGTTAGAAAATTTTGAAAGAAATCGGGTTTGGGTTTTGGTTCCACCTCCTCCAGACTGTAATCCTATTGGGACAGAATGGGTTTTCAAAAACAAACAAGGAGAGGATGGCCACATTGTGAGAAACAAGGCCAGACTTGTTGCCCAGGGGTATAGTCAGATGGAGGGGATAGACTATGAGGAGACTTTTGCTCCTGTAGCTCGTTTGGAGGTAATTAGGATACTCTTGGCTTTTGCTGCATCCAAAGTGTTTAAACTTTTTCAAATGGATGTCAAGAGTGCCTTCCTAAATGGCTACATTGAAGAAGAGGTGTATGTTAAACAACCCCCTGGTTTTGAAAATCCCAAGTTTCCAAACCATGTTTTTAAACTTCACAAAGCTTTGTATGGTTTGAAACAAGCCCCTAGAGCCTGGTATGATAGGTTGAAAACCTTTTTGCTTGCTAAGGGTTTTAAAATGGGATGTGTGGATAAAATGCTTTTTCTCCTCAGGCAAGGCAATGACGCTCTCTTGGTCCAGATTTACGTGGATGATATCATTTTCGGTGGTTCTTCTCACGCTTTGGTTGCCAAGTTTGCAGATCTTCTGAGCAGGGAGTTTGAGATGAGCATGATGGGCGAGTTGACATTCTTTCTCGGGTTGCAAATCAAGCAATCCCGAGAAGGGACGTTTGTGCACCAGGGCAAGTACACCAAAGACATTCTGAAGAAGTTCGATATGGGTGAGGCCAAGCCTCTTCCAACACCCATGTCGACCACGATGGCCCTGGATGCGGACGAGGATGAAGAAGTTGTAGACCAGAAGGAGTACCGGAGTATGATCGGCTCGCTGCTGTACCTGATGGCCACACGCCCGGACATCCAGTTCGCGGTGTGTCTTTGCGCGCGCTTTCAGGTGTCGCCGCACACCTCTCACCGTCAGGCAGTCAAGCGCATTATGAGGTACCTTCGTTTCACTCCAGAGTTTGGGATTTGGTATTCTGTTTCCTCCACCCTCTCCCTTTGCGGTTATTCTGATGCCGATTTTGCTAGTTGCCGACTTGATCGCAAATCCACTTCTGGGACTTGTCAGTTTTTGGGTTCTTCTCTTGTGTCTTGGTCTTCTCGCAAGCAGTCTAGTGTCGCCCAGTCTACCACAAAGGCTGAGTATGTTGTTGTGGCTAGATGTTGTTCCCAGTTGCTTTGGATGATGGCCACTTTGCGTGATTTTGGTCCGAGCTTTTCTCGAGTTCTGTTGTTTCGGGTCCGAGGCCCCAAAACAGCGGGTTGTCGCACGAACGAAAGCACAGAGCGAAAGTGTGACACCCTAGTGTCAAGCACTGCATTAGGAACCACATTAGCTACTAAAGAGCATAAGTAATGCATTGCATCATTTCATGTGCATATGAGTGCTTTTTGCCTTTCGTTTATTTATCTGGATTTTGGATTTCTATTGGTCTTGATGGTTAAAGTGGATTTCTGTTTTGGCAAATAGCTTTATAAAATAGAGAATATTTAGTAGAGTGCTTTTCATGTTGGTATTTTGACCTAGTTCAAAATAGTTTATCAAATAAAAATGAGGCAAGCAAAATATTTTATGTTTCAAAACTGGCTTTGTTTATGTGTAGGTTGTAAAAATGGTTTTCAGAAAAAGTGTCTTATATGAAAGTTGTAGAGAAAATTATTTTGAGCAACTTTTATATTTGGGTCAAAGCCTGGTTTGGAGTTTTTGAAACTGTTTTTGAATGGTCAAACTTTGGAAAATCCTTGGAAAAAGAAAAAGGAAACGAATTTTTTTCCGCGCCTTCACTTCCGGCCCATCTGGCCTTTTCGGCCCCGCTCCGCACCGCGCCGGCCCGGTCCCGCACTCGCCCGCGCGCCCGCCGCGCAGCGCCGGTCGCCGACCGCGCCGCGCCGTACGCCGGCCGGCCTGCCGCGTGGCGCCCCGCCTCTGCTCCAAATCCGCCTCCGCCACTCCCCGTTCGATCTTCACGTGCCCGCGCAAGCAAGCAATCTCCCTCGCCCACTCCCGCGCCGCCTCGCCTGTCGCGCCGCCTCGCCGCTCGCGCCGTGCTGCGCGACGTCGCGTCGTCGTGGCCCCCGCCACGACCGCGCATTGCCGCCGGCCGAGCCAAAACCTGAGTACCCTTCGCTCCCTCACTCACCCGCACACACTCTCCCACTCTCGCTCGCACTCTCCCCCCCCCCCACGCCACCGAGCAAGAACGAGCGCTCTGCTCGCTCTCGCCGCGACAACCCCCGCAAACCCCCTTCGCCGTTCCGGCCACGTCAGAGCCTCACCGTCCGATTCCTCGCGCAAACCTCTCCGCCTACACCCCATACACCCGGTGCTCACGTTAGCACCACCCCTCCAGCCTCGCAGACACCGAAGTACTTTTGGCCTCGCCATCGGCACCGTCCGGAGCTCGCGACTGTTCTACATCGACCGAAGCTTCTCCTCTTCCCCTCTTCTCCGTCGAGCATCACCAAGCCAAGGCAAGGTGAGAACACCGACTAGCCTCAACGCTACCGCTCTCACCCACCTCTTCTTCACCGGCCGAGCGCCATGGCTGTCCGCCGAGGCCATGCCCGAGGCCAAGCTTCCTCGGAGCTTCCCGAGCCAAACCGAGCCCTCCGATAGCCTCCCTAGGGTTCGAGTAAGCCTATGCCTTCCCCAATTTAACCGGCGACCGCCGGAAACGGCGTAGCCGTGTGTTGCCGCCGCCGCCGTGCGCCACCTCTCGTCGCCGGCGAGCTATGGCCACCCACTGGCCAAACCAACACCATCGATAGGTTCGCCTCGTCGAGACGAGTCCATCGAGCACCACACCGCCGCCAGAGACCTCATTGCCGGCGAGCAATCGCCGGTCAACCTCTCTCCCCTGTTTCCTCTCTCTGACGGGTGGGTCCCGTTGACCAAAGGACCCCGCGCGTCAGCCTCACCCGGTCCATGGACCACGTTCACGCAGGCCAGCCGGGAAGATTCAAATATGTTTTCCTTTTGTTTTATTTTCCAGAAATGCTTGTTATTTTTGTGTAGCTCGTTTTAAAAGTCCAAATAAAGTACTTTCAATTTTGCTAGCTTGTTTATGAGTAGATCTATCATGGAAAAATATGAAAGTATTTTTGGTAAGAGTTTTTATTACTGTTTTTATTTAATTCAGGTTATGAGCTTTTGTTAAGATAAATGGTTATATATGTTTTCTGGTTGAGATAAGTCTTGAAAAATTTTGTATAAGTTTATTATCATGTTTTGCACCTGTGAAAAATATATGAGGCACTATTTATGTGGAAAAAGTTTCTGCTATAGTTAAAAATCCTTTTTGGCTGATTTCTTAGAATAAATATTAAGGTGTTTTATATGTTGAAATAAAATGTGGGAAAAATTGTGTAGTCTCTGTATGACATGTTCAGACTAAGAAAAATGTTAAGCATGAGTTGTTGTATGGAAGAATCTGAAGTTGCTTTACAAATGTACTTTCTGTGTTTTCCTTTGGAAATTCATGTAAGAAATAATATAATGTTTCTGTTCGTGGAACTTTCTTGATAAGTATGGAACATGAATTAGAATCTGGGAAAAATATGAAAAGGAGTTTAGCACCCTTTTCCAGTAGGGTTGTAGTTCAATGGGTTTAATTTGGAATAGATTTGTTTATTTTGGGTAGGCTTGTATATTTATTCTCTGTTAGTAAATTTTCTGCAGTAAAGTGTTCATGAGTAGATGCAGGTAGGAAAATTATGAAATCTGTTGTTTGACACATTTTGTGTGAAAAGTTAGTTCAAAGTGCCTTTTGAGCAGTTTATTTGTTCTTTTTATATCTGCTGTTCTATATTTTATTTCTGGCTGAAAATTGTTCAGTAAAGTCCAGCTGGTGTTATTTGCCTTCTGGAATTTTTGTGGATTTTTCTGAATTCAGAAAAATGCACTTGCAGTTCAAACCTGAATTTCTTTTGAATTTCTAAATAAGAAATAGGTAAATTAATGGATTTTGTTTTATGAAATAAATAAGTATTTACCTCAATGTCAAAAGTGGTTCAACAAGTTGGTTTTGTTGGTTTGCAAGAAATGTTACTTTTCTTACCACCGCATCTCGCACCACGTATTATTTATTTATCATTTTCAACCGCATTGCAATAGGATCGATAGATTCAGGATCAAGACCAGGAGCAGGAGACAAACTGTCGAGCAGGAGATCCCGGAACTTCATCAAACCGAGGAAGTCGACCCCGCGGCCGACACTAACCTGTCTGAGTGCCCCTCCCACGAGGCCTCAGTCTTCTCTCAAGGCAAGCCCCGGAGCATATTAAGCCTCCTATCTTTTGCAATTAAAATTACTTGAGTCCTTTTATATTGTGATGCATTAGGTTTAGGAGTTGGAATGAATCCTACTTGCTGCATTACCATTCCTTGGCTATTGATTAATATCTACATTGTTATCCTGTTATTTAGTTACCATGTATAATGGCTTAGCTTGCTTAATAAAAGTAGTAGTTAAGAATGTTCCGTAATACCCTGATGGGTAGTTACCGGATCACGGTTGGCTATATTTGCTATCGTGGAAAAGAACCTGAGTAGTAATGAAATACGGTCAACTGGAAGGCAAGGGCACCAAGTTGGAAACTTGGGGCAGTCCGTCTGTTGGATCGTGTAGGTTTGTATCGATGTTGGCCCTCGTTCATTTTTGAACGCGCCCTTTTACTTAGGGATACGTCGGTGCCGTAATCATCGACCCCAAAGCCGGTTAGAAGCTGTTCGGGCCAGTTTTCGACCCGTGTCGCGCCCTCTAGTATGGAAATTGCGATTCTGCCGCGTGAGGCCATCGCCAGGTTCCAATTGGGCGGTCCGTGCTTGAACCGCGACGATTACCACCACGAACAAGCATCGAGCGGTTGCCCAATGCATGGACCCGACGGGGAAAGTGTGGGCTAGTATTAAAGGTCTTTCACCAGCTGGTTTGGAATTCGATTCGAGTCGCCGTCTCCCCCGGTTAGTGGGAAACTATGGCGAGCTTCACCACGATACAACTCCATGTGATGTTTTAAAGGTTCAACTAAAAATGTGGATAAGTCAACTAGATATGGTTATATTATTGTTTGTTAGACTCAAGTGTGTGCAATAGTTCAGGTGCAAACCTAGAGTAAAGAAATAGTTCTAAAAATGACAGCTCAGCAATATCATTAAATCCTCACTTATCTTAATTTGAGCTTTTCGCAACTAAAGATCCCAGATCCACCCAAAAAGGCCTTGCATACCCTTGGTGTCTTTATTTTTTTCAGTTGGACGGGTAAGTCTAGCTGAGTACATTCCCGTACTCAGGGTTTATCCCGTTTGTTGCAGATGGCCAGGTCTACTTTGGCTATTGTAAGCACTGCCTCTACCCGGTGGAAGGTGATGAGGAGTAGGCCCAGGGCAGGGTCGTCCAGAAGCTTCCCCTTTTCTTTTGCTGGTCTGAGACTCCTAGTGGCACATTATCTAAAAAGGGAAGAGTGAGTTGTGTTGAGTTGGATTTGTCAAACAATGTTTTATTTGGACCACATGTGTGGTGGTCGAGTTTCAAACTATTTCAGCTTCCGCACTTTTAAATTCGGTATTGTAATAACTCTGTTTTAAATTCGCACTCTGATACTTTAAATTCGGTTCCGTTTCTCTGTGATGTATCTTTGTGAATGTAATTCTTGAACAATGCGATCCTGTATGTTGTACGGTGATAGAAATCCTTCGAGATTTCCGGACTACCGGGGTTATATGGGTTCAAGTATGAGTTGAAGTCTGACGGATTTGACTAAGACGGTACTTGAGCTCTTATAATCAGGACGGTTCCGCCACAATGGGCACAAGTACGACTCCGGCAAGCGCAAGGAGAAGTACGTCCCCGCGAAGCACAAGCGGAGGGGCGGCTTCGACAAGGAGTACATCAATACGAAGTACTTGGAGAAGGCCCAGGCTGAGCAGCGTTCTTTCTTCGCCACGCTCAGCGACGTCGACAACTCGGATGACGACTCCGCTGCCTCCAGTGACGACGAGTCCGAGAAGAAGAAGAGGATCGAGGACAAGCTGAACGGCCTCTGCTTCTTCGCCGATGACGATGGTTTCTGCACCATGGCCCTCGACAAGGAGGTCGACGGCGAGCTTGTGGACACTCCTCGGAACGACGACGATGACGACACCTCCCAGGTATCTCTGACCCACGACGAGCTTTCTGCTGAGGTCGAGAAGCTTACTGCCGTGCTCCTTAGTCAGGACAAGTTGCTTAGGCGTGCTGCTAGAGAGCGCAAGGAGTTTAGGTAGAAGTGGGAGGATACGGTGAAGGAACTTGAATCTGTCAAGTCCACCGTAGTTGTTACCGATGAGGAGGAGTGTGAGATGTGCACCACGCACATGACTGACCTTCTCACTTTGAGAGGTAAGTATGTGGCGTTGGTAGGAGAGGTGGATGAGCTGAAGGCAAGACCTTGGCTGTTGGGTGCGTGCAAGACTTGTCCTGTCTTGCAATCTGAGTTGGCAGAGAAGAATGCCAAGATTGTGTCTCTTGAAGAGGCCAACTCAGGTAGCACATGTGTGGCTAGGTGCGTTCTTTGTGAGGGTTTGGAGATGGAGATCGCTAATGTGAAGCATGACAAGATGCAAACCGAGGAGGAGAACACATACCTTCGGACCATCTTGTCATGGGTGTCTAGCGGTGAGCCACAGCTCGGGATGATGATCTCCCAATTCAAGCGAGCTGCTGGAGGTCCCGGTGTTGGTTTTGCTCCGGGTGTTGATGTTTCATCTTTCGGCAAGATTGGAGAGTCGAGTGGTCTTAACCCATGTGAGAAGCCCAACTCCACCACTACTCCCAAGCTTACCAAGATTCCACCCAAAGAGCCTCTCAAGCCTAACACCAAGGATGGGGTCTTTGTGGAGCCTCCAAGAGCTCCACCCAAGAAACAATCATGGGCTCCCAAACCAAACCACCTCAAGAACAAGCTGGACATCATGCCACCCATCCAGAAGGAGCTTATGCCACAGAAGGGCAAAGTGATCCACACCCATTACCGTGAGTACCAACAACCCCCTTTGAGAGCGGTGAGGTACCATTGTGAGCATTGTGGGAGAGATGGACACTTGAGTGAGTTCTGCTTTCGGCGCAAGAGAGAGGCGTGCCGTGCAAGGGAGATGAACAATCCGGACATGTACCATCCTTTCCATGATGTACATGTGCCGAACGTTCCGAGGAGAGCTGCTAGGCCCAGAGGTCCAGAACCTCAAGTTCCCAGGCCTAGGCAGCAGAGGGGACGTGCCCCGCGGGAGCCTGCTGTTGTAGGCTATGGATCCCGTGGCGGTGGCTTTGTAGTTGAGCGTTTTTCCCCACCGCGTTTTGAGTATCGCGATGGATGCTCCTCCCTTAGCGGACCACGTTTTCCTCAACGTGGTGATCGCTTTCCCCGTAGGCGTGCTAGGAATGGTTTTTCTGCTAACCGTTCTTTTGAGCAGCCGGCCCAACACTGGTATTCTCCTTACTTCACTAACCCTAGTGTTGGCCCGTATGCTCACCCTATGTCTTTCTATTGATGTAGGTAAAACGATTGGAGAACGTTTGGTTGGTGGATTCCGGGTGTTCGAGGCACATGACCGAAAACGCCAAGTGGTTCTCCAGTCTTAGTCCAGTCGCCGGAAAGGAGTACATTACCTTCGGCGACAACAGCAAAGGTAAGGTATTGTCTCGTGGGTCTGTGCGAGTTAATGAGCACTTTGTGTTGCGCGATGTTGCTCTTGTTTCTAACTTGCATTTTAACCTTCTTTCTGTTTCGCAACTTTTTGATGATGACTATGAGATTCGTTTTAAGCCGAATCTCAGTCGCATTTTGGATCCTCAGGGCAATCTTGTATGTGTGATTTCGCCCTTTGGAAAAGTCTTTCGTGCGGATTTCTCAGAATCATTTGGAGTTTCTCGTTGTCTTTTGGCTGGACCTTCCTCCTCTGACCTTTGGAATTGGCATAGGAGACTAGGACATTTGAGCTTTGACTTGCTTGCAAGACTTAGTTCACTTGGCCTAATCCGAGGATTGCCCAAGTTGTCCATGGAGAAGGATCTTGTTTGCCATTCTTGTAGACATGGGAAGATGGTTGCCGCTCCCCACCATCCAGTGACTCAGGTCATGACAAAGCGCCCTGGAGAGCTTTTGCACATGGACCTTGTTGGTCCGGCTCGGGTGAGCTCAGTTCGGGGGAAGTGGTATGTGCTTGTTGTTGTTGACGATTTTTCGAGATATTCGTGGGTCTTCTTTTTAGCTGAGAAGACCGAGACTTTCTTCTTTGCTCGCAATCTGATTTTGCGTCTTCAGAACGAGTTCCCTTTGAACTCGATGCGAGCTATTAGGAGTGATAATGGTTCTGAATTTAAGAATTCGGATTTTGAGAAGTTTTGTAACTCTTTGGGTTTAGAGCATCAGTTTTCTTCCCCCTACACACCGCCCCAGAATGGTGTTGTAGAGAGGAAAAATCGGACCCTTGTAGAGATGGCCAGGACGATGCTCGATGAGCATAGGACTCCTAGGCGATATTGGGCCGAAGCTATGAGCACTGCATGCTATATTTCCAATCGCATTTTTCTTCGAGCTTTCTTGAAAAGACTTCTTATGAGTTGCGTTTTGGAAAACTGCCCAAGGTGAGTTATTTTCGAGTTTTTGGTTGCCATTGTTTTATACTCAAAAAGGGCAACTTGGACAAGTTTGAGTCTCGTTCTTCTGACGGTGTGTTTTTGGGTTATGGCACTCATACTCGAGCTTATCGTGTACTTAACCTTGACACTAACCGAGTCATGGAGACATCCGATGTCACCTTTGACGAGATCATGGTTTGTCCTTCTTATCGTTTTGAGCGTGCAGGTGATCATGAGGTTGGAGAACCTCTTTTTGATGACGAGGACGAGGGTGCTGAAGGTATGGATGATCCAGCACCCCCTCCACCTGCTGTGCCGCAAGGAGCGGCTTCTACTACGACTCACGGCCCCGACACCTCTTCCTCATGGGGGCCGTGGGATCCGCCACCTCGAGCGGTACCCTTTGTACCCGAGGAGGCACCAGCTGCTGTTGAGGGGGAGGCCATTTTGGCAAGGGAGGCGCCACGACACATCCAGCGCCAGCACCCACCTCAGCAGATGATCGGCAGCATCGACGAACGCATCACCCGGTCAAGGCAAATCTCTCACTTTGCTCATTCTGCATTTGTTGCTGATTTTGAACCCCGAGATGTTGGACACGCTTTGACGGATCCGGATTGGGTCAATGCCATGCATGAGGAGTTAGAAAACTTTGAGAGAAATCGGGTTTGGGTTCTAGTGTCTCCACCTTCTGAGTGTCACCCAATTGGGACAAAATGGGTTTTCAAAAACAAACAGGGAGAAGATGGCCATGTTGTGAGAAACAAGGCCAGACTCGTAGCCCAGGGATATAGTCAGAAGGAGGGGATAGACTATGAGGAGACGTTTGCTCCTGTAGCTCATTTGGAGGCAATTAGAATACTCTTGGCTTTTGCTGCATACAAAGGTTTCAAACTTTTTCAAATGGATGTCAAGAGTGCCTTCTTAAACGGCTACATAGAAGAGGAGGTGTATGTTAGACAACCCCCCGGTTTTGAAAATCCCAAGTTTCCAAACCATGTCTTTAAACTCCACAAAGCTTTGTATGGTTTGAAACAAGCCCCTAGAGCCTGGTATGATAGGTTGAAAACCTTTTTGCTCGCTAAGGGTTTTAAAATGGGATGTGTAGATAAAACGCTCTTTCTCCTCAAGCAAGGCACTGATACTCTCTTGGTCCAAATTTACGTGAATGATATCATTTTCGGTGGTTCTTCTCACGCTTTGGTTGCCAAGTTTGCAGATACTATGAGCAGGGAATTTGAGATGAGCATGATGGGCGAGTTGACGTTCTTCCTCGGGTTGCAAATCAAGCAATCCCGAGAGGGGACGTTCGTGCACTAGGGCAAGTGTACCCGAGACATTCTGAAGAAGTTCGATATGGATGAGGCCAAGCCTCTTCCAACACCCATGTCGACCACGACAGCCCTGGATGCGAACAAGGAGGGAGAAGCAGTGGACCAGAAGGAGTACCGGAGTATGATCGGGTCGCTGTTGTACCTGACGGCGACACGCCCGGACATTCAGTTCGCGGTGTGTCTCTACGCGTGATTTCAGTCTTCGCCGCGCACTTCTCACCATCAGGCAGTCAAGCGCATTATGAGGTACTTATGCTTCACTCCTGAGCTTGGGATTTGGTATTCTGCTTCCTCCACCCTTTCCCTTTGTGGTTATTCCGATGCCGATTTTGCTGGTTGTCGCATTGAGCGCAAGTCCACTTCTGGGACTTGCCAGTTTATTGGTTCTTCTCTTGTATCGTGGTCTTCTCGCAAGCAGTCTAGTGTCGCCCAGTCTACAACTGAGGCTGAGTAGGTTGCTGCGGCTAGCTGCTGTTCCCAGTTACTCTGGATGATGGCCACTTTGCGTGATTTTGGTCTGAGCTTTTCTCGTGTTCCTTTACTTTGTGACAGCACGAGTGCTATTAGCGTTTCTAAGAACCCCGTGCTGCACTCGAAGACCAAACACATTGATGTGCGCTTTCATTTTCTGCGAGACCACTATGAGAAGGGTGATATCGACCTTCGCCATGTCGATACTCATCATCAGTTGGCTGATATTTTCACCAAGCCTTTGGACCAATCAACTTTTGCTAGGTTGAGAGGTGAGCTTGGTGTGTGTTTCCCCTTTTAGATAGGGGAAACATTTTGGTTATTGTATCATAAACTGACCATTTTTCGTTTGTCTTGTTTTCTCTTGGTCTTTTTGCACACGCTTTTATATTCTTAGCTTCATGTATATAGTCTTTAGAATGGAATTATGCTCTGTTTAGTATGCTCTGATGCTTGTAGCTTATGCTCTTTCTGATCACTAATACTTGTTGTGAGCCGAGCTATTTTTGAATGGTGAACCTGCTTAACAAACATAAAACTTGGAACTGTTCACCATTGAGAAATGCAACTAGCATGTGTAGGATGTGTTGAATTCACTCGTGCTTTTCATATATGCTAGGTTGCTATGTCTCTAGTTCTGAATCTGTCACTTGCTTGGTCTGTTCATATTCTGTCAATAAAATCTGAACCAAGTCTTTTAAGTGATTTGAAAAGATCGAGATGGGATTGCTTGTCAACACATCACAGTTTCGAGACTGTTTCTCATTGGACTTTGAGTTAAACTTGAGCTGTGTAGTGTATGATCGAAACTGTTGCTTTAAGCTTCTGATTGCTTCTGCATAGGCTTCGCACAGTTGAAAAGTTAGGCAATGACAAGTTTTCAACCTCTCGCAGTCACATGCTGAATTCTGAACTTGTGTAATTTCACCGCTGCAACTCCGATTAAAATTTGAAAACACAAGTCTATGTTTCATTCTGCAGCATGATGATTGAACTTTGCTAGGGGTAGTTCACCTTGTATACATGTTTAGCACTTGCTTGTTTTCCTGTCTATACATGTTTAGTGCTATTTTGATGGTGAATACTTTTTCTTGGCCAAAAACTGCTCACTTTGCTCATATGTTCATATTTCATATTTGGTGATCAGTTTGAGCCTTCGCTAGCTTGTATGCTTTCCAGTGAGTCGTTGGAGCTATACTGTTCACAGTATCTTTGCATTCTCTTGACTATATTTCTGAAGCTGCTAACTTGCATTTTGACTCATATGCATTTTGGAAGGGGGAGAACTTCTCTTGTTTGGCACTTTTGACGGTGCATTTTCTAAGGGGGAGAAAATTGCTTTTAGTTCCTTTTGCTTGATGGTGCATTTTCAACTAAGGGGGAGAATCTGGACAAATCATACCTCCCATATTCAAAGGGGAGAGGAATCAGTTGTGCACCATGCAAGGGTGAGCTTGCTTATGATGAGTTGTTGAAATTTCCAATTGGTTCGGAGCATTTTTGCTAGTTGTGTTGAGCCTTTGCCTCTTTCTTGAGGGACTAGCATTCGCCTCTCAGATTTTCAATTGGTGTCGAGCTTTCTTTCTAGTTGTGTTAAGCCTCTGTGTCTCTATCTTGATGGACTAGCATTTTGCTTCGCTTTTACTCGCTAGCGGTGTTGAGCCCGTTCTGCCTCTTCTTGAGGGCTAGCTTTGCTTTGCTTGGTCGCGTCGAGCCGTTGCCCATATCTTTGGGGACCAAGTTGTCTTGCTCTTTCCACATGACCTTCTTCGGCTTTGCTATGCTTTTGGGTCATTTGGTCGAGTTCTCTCTTCTCCTTCTTCCTTCTTCCATTCTGTATGATTTGTGTTGGTAGTTGACAATGCACTCATCAAGGGCGAGATTGCGGATACATGGGTGTATGCCGAGTCTCTGAGTAATGAGTGATTGTCAACTGGGATGATGCACATGTTCTTTGGCTTGTGTTGTGCAGGTGTCGAGCAAGGATACAGTGATCAGAGGCAAGGTGAAGGTCAAGTAGAGACGTGCTGTGCCGAGGGACCGAGAGTGGCGAAGGGCGGACGTGAGGCTTGGACTGAGGGACTGGTGGCCCGAGGATCAGCTGTGGTGGCTGACAGCCTGGGACAGCAACGAGCAAAGACTTGCGGTCATGTGTCGCCTGAGTCGAGGACTTGGGGACATGTGTCGGTGGACGGGGTGCACGGGTGGTGCATCCCCTCTACAACTTTGGTTTGGTGGTAGAGCCAGAGAAAAACCATCGGGTGGACGGTTTCCAGGTTTGGGCCTCAAAACCTGGGTGCGGACGGTTTTCGAGTTTGGCCACAAAACTCGGGCTGAGGACGGTTTCCAGGTTTTGGCCTCAAAACCTGGGTGTTGCAGGTTTGCTGAGTTTGGGCCACAAAACTCAGGCTACGGAAGGCTGGTTTCCCGGTTTGGGCCTCAAAACTGGGGGTTGGCTGTGAAGGCTGGTTTCCCGGTTTGGGCCACAAAATCGGGGGTGCGACGTCCAGGAAAAGGACAAGCAGAGCGGTGGCGGCACGTGGCGGCAATCGGGAGGTTGCGTCGAGGCGACGCTATGAGTTGTGCGGGCGTGGCCGTCGGATCACCACCTACCGCGAGTTGGTCCAGAATAACCTTAGGGTTTAGCTGGTTCGCTCTGTAAGTAGTTAGGGGTAGAGTGGGAATTAGGAATAGTTAGAAATAGGATAAGTAGGGGGAGACACCCACCTCCCTATTTATCTCAGTCATTTGCTCTTTGCTTCTAGGGTTTCCTGCTTCCCAATCCCCTACTGTAGCTAGCTGAGATCCGCAGAGAACCATACCTCTGTGTACTAGAGATTTTGAGGAAGTGAGGCCGTAACCTCACTGTTGTAGCATGTGGTAGCCACACGGTTGCAGATCGATGTGTTGATTCGCGTTTTGTTTGTGTTCTTCGCGTTCTTCGTTTCTCCGTGATTTTCCCGTCACTCGATCTCTCTCCCTAATGCGTCTTTACGAAATCCATTTGAATCAACTTGTTCGTTTTTGAAAGGAGATCATTTCCACCGAAGGAATTCATCTAACTCCTCACGAACAAGTAGGTCGGGTTGATTTCGTTTTCGTGGTGTTTTTTCGTTCTTGATCTTCCCCTTTCGATTTCCCGGTGATTGAATCGATTTGAGCGGATGATTTCTTGAGGATAGTCTCCTAACTACCTCGTGATCATCCTCTCCAAATTTGGGATCAAGGGATTTTGGTTTGAATCAATTTAGGAGTGATTTGGGTGAAGGGCGATCAAAATCGCCTTCACTGGACAGCCGCGGACAGTCTGCCACCTGACCGGCGGACAATCCGGGCGTCGGGGAGCAGCCGGACCAGTGGCTGTGTTCTTTGGCCGATTTGCTTTTTCGTGACCGGCGGACAGTCCGCAGTTGTAAGTCGCGGACAGTCCAGGATCTGTCCAAGGGACTTCAGCAGCTTTGCTGTTTGGCGAGTTTTGTCGGCGGACAGTCCGCCCCTCGCTCGCGGACAGTCTGGCAGTACCGCGGACAGTCTGGGACCCCAGGGCCGGACAGTCCGGGACTTGCCTGAAGGTTGAGTTTTAGTGCGTTTGCTCTCCCGGCTTCTTCGCTTGGTTTCCGGACTTCTCGTTTGGCCCTAGAGTTGACCAAGGAACCTCTCTAAGTATCTTTGCTACTTGTTAGCATAGGTATTTAGGGATTTCTCGACGTAGCCGTCTATCTACGTTCGGGACTTGGTTTTTTAGGGACGAACTTGCTCCGGTGCTTTTGCCATTTGGTTTGCTATCGCTTTGTGGTGCCTCGCTGTGATCCTAGGGATCATCCACCCTCTTCCAAGGGTCGTGGGCATCACGGTTTCGGTCGTAGCTTCTTGGGGTTGATTTTGGGACAATTGGCCAAAGTTTCGAGAGAAATTTTTGAGCTCCCATTCACCCCCCCTCTGGTCGCCTTGCTAGTGCTTTCTCGGTCCTTCAACATCTCATGCACCGGGCTATTGATCTAGATTCAATTCGATCAATCTGATTGATCTCCATCTTGCCATGTTTGGATTTACACGTATCACTTAACTCCGATGGCGGAATTTCGACCGGTAGGAGTAGATCGTTACATGACCAACATGGCAAGATCACGAATCAAGATCAGAGACTGATCTACAACCGCACATATCTATATATGCACACAACCGAATCTATAACGAGGCAGTAATGGCTCTGATACCACTGAAGGGTTACGAGGATGCTACGCTAGCCAGAAAACAAAATTTCTGACCCCATAAACCAGGAACTATTGCTAGACTTCTTGGTGTAGACGTGCAGATGCAACGGAAGACATCTTGGTGTAGATGTGCGTGTCACAACGATGTCGTGGAGTTGCTCATGTCCGTCCTTCACGTCTCCATGTGCGGTTCATCCTTGTGCTCTAGATGCAACACCTCTGAGGTATCCCACACGTACAGGGAGGAAGCGGCGCGCCTCCGGACTGCTAGGTCCGTGAGGAGCAGCAGGCGTGGATGAAGAACGGCGGCGGCGGTTGTCTAATGATGTAGGGAAACCTTGGCCGCCCCACCCCTCTATTTATAGGCGTCCTTAATGAGCCTGCCGACTTGGAGGCCCATTAGCAAACCCTAATCCCAGTCTTACTCGATTCCAACCCGAATCAGGCTTCCTGCCCCTTAAGCGTGCGACCCTATGGGTTCACACACAGATATGCACGGCCGGAGTACTCCTACTCATCCGATAGTTGACAGCAGCCTCTAGCAAGACGTGTCAACGCCTATGTACGCACAAAGATCATATCAGACGAACCACCATGATCACATACACATAATTCCCTTGCCACACAATATTTGGTCCAACTCATAGGTTAAATCTTAACCTAAGCATGGCCATGCATTTTATGGTCCAATCATTTGAGTGGTCCTGCGGATACATGGGTGTATGCCGGATCTTGAGTGATGAGTGATTGTCAACTGGTTTGATGCGCATGTTCTTTAGCTTGTGTTGTGCAGGTGTTGAGCATGGAGACAGTGATCGAAGGCAAGGTGAAGGTCAAGTAGAGACGTGTCGTGCCGATAGACCCAGAGCGGTGAAGGGCAGACGTGAGGCTTGGACTGAGGGACCGGTGGCCTGAGGATCAGCTGTGGTGGCTGACAGCCTGGGACAACGACGAGAGGAGACTTGCGGGACACGGTGTGGCTTGGGTCGTGGACCTAGGGACACGTGTCGGTGGACGGGGTGCACGGGCGGTGCATCCCCTCTACGGCGTCGGTTTGGTGGTTGAGCCACAGAAAAACCACCGGGTGGACGGTTTCTAGGTTTGGGCCAGAAAACCTGGGTGTTGCGGGTTTTCGAATTTGGGCCTCAAAACTCGGGCTGAGGACGGTTTCCAGGTTTGGGCCTCACAACCTGGGCGCTGGCAGGTTTCTGAGTTTGGGCCACAAAACTCAGGCGATGGATGACAGGTTTCCCGGTTTCGGCCTCAAAACCGGGGGGAGGACTTGGAGTCTGGTTTCCTGGTTTTAGCCTCAAAACCGGGGGAAGGTCCGTGAAAAGGACGAGCGGCGCGTTGGCGGCACGTGGCGGCATCAGGTGAGGTCGCGTCGAGGCGAAGCTACCTGATGTGCGGGCGTGGCCGTCGGATCGACTACACTCCGAGTTGGTCAGGAATACCCTTAGGTTTAGCCTGCCCGCTCATTAGTAGTAGGGGTAGAAGGGGAATAATTGTATTAGGTTATATAAGGAGTGGCAACCCCTCCCTCCATTGTATCTCAGTCATTTGCTATTTTCACCTAGGGTTTCCTGCTCTCCCAATCCCTGCTGTAGCTACTGAGATCCGCAGAGACGGAATCATACCTTTGTGCTCTTGAGTTTTTGAGGAAGTGAGACCGTAATCTCACTGTAGTCTCGTGGGTTCGAGACACGGTAGCAATTCGTGGTTGTGATTCGCGTTTTGAACTTGTTCTTCGCGTTCTTTGTTTCTCCATGATTTTCCCGTCACTCGATCTCCCTCCTTGTTGCGTCTTTCTCGAATCCGTTTGAATCAACTTGTTCTTTGTTGTGAGGGGATAATTTCCACCGAAGGAATTCAATTCAAACCCCACAAACAAGTAGATCGATCGGTTTTTTGTTTTGGATCGGTTTTCTCCTCTTTTGCCCCGAACTCTTCCGATTCACCGATTTGGAGTTAGGCTCGAGCCATGATCTCTTAGGAGTAGCTCACTAACCTCCTTGGGATTCTTCATATCAAGTCTAAGCCTCAGAGCTTTTGATTCGGAGGAGATCGGGTTGAATCCGTGAAAGAAAAGCACAGTTTCGGGGGCATCGGACGCTGGACACGGGACCATCGGACGCTGAGTTCGTCACATCGGACGCTCAGATGCCACGTGTCAAAGAGCAGCGTTTTTGAAGGAGCATTGGACGCCGAGCATCGGACGCTCCGTTGATCATCGGACACGTCCGGGGCTGAGCATCAGACGCTGAGGTTTCACTGTATCAGCGTCCGATGTCTATGCAGTGAGGTTCCAGAACTGTTCATTTTGCATCGGACGCGTCCGGTGCCTGGACATCGGACGCAGGCCAGCGTCCAATGGTGTGAGTTCTGCATTGTTTCGTCCGCAGTTTGCCCGTCTGACTTCAGATTAGGTTTTGGGTTTTTGCGTTTGGTTTCTAGACTTGTGTAGTGTCTCGCTGTGCCTCTAGGAAGCATCCACCCTACATCTAGGGTCGTGGACACTATCAAGCTCTAGGTTTGCTCTAGGGGTTGATTCTTGGGACAGTGGCGATAAGTTTCTGAAAAGAAATTTAAAGCTCCCATTCACGCCCCCTCTGGTCGCCTTTGTATAGCACTTTCGGTCCTTCAGGTCCAGTGATATCTCTCTCGCATGGAGAGGGGCAAATCCCATTTTGATTGTCTATGTCTCACAGCATATTTCCTGACAAAACCCGAAGACTATCTTTATAACTACCCTGTTACAAAGTAGAGTTTGATAGTCCCTAAGTAAGTCGATTCACATCTTGAGTACATACCACAATCTTAGGTCGAAGGACATAACGTATATGATGTGTAAAGAGATAATAAGGACATCTAATGTTGGGTCAGTCCAGCCCCATGTCATACATGTGCCCACATTTTTAGTTCGACATCTCTATGTCAATGACTTGTGAAACATAGTCATCAACCAATACATGTGTTGATCTAATATTCATGTGTGTCCTCACATGAACTCTGATTAGGGACAACTATCGAATAACCATACAAGTAAAAGAGTTTCATAGACAATTCACATAATCGTCAATCAATACAAGTTCTCTTTAATGGATATTAAATGAACATATAATAAATCATGGATACAATAGAAATATCATCATCTCTATGATTATCTCTAGGGCATATTCCCAACACTCCAGCCCTTCAATCCTCGTGTTCAGGCCTTCCAAAGTGATGGATTGCCTTGCTGGGACTGGAGGTGGTAGCCCTTCGGAATCTGATGACTCGGCCCATGTTCCTTGGGCCCAAGCTACATGGATCCCTTCAGGCCACCCCGACTGACCAGCCGGCCTAGGGTGGGGCCAGCCGGCCCCACCTGTCATCCACCAGGTGTCGCCTTCGTTCGGTTGTCTTCTAGAACCTCCCTTGTTGCCCTAATGTGACTTTCCATCTGGTTGTGCAATTCGTCGTGTTGGAGTAGGACTCTACCTCTTTCCATCTGCTGTAAAACTCCCTGAAAATAGTAATTCACTAAAGTTGTGGAATCTGTCAGTTTAGCCCCTGAATTATGTTGCTTGGCGATCACTCCAAGTTGTTCTAGAAGCTTCCAAGTCGTATCCAACAAGGACTTTCTCGTCGGGATTCCAAATGTAGCAAACCATATGTCCGTTTTGATCATCTCGACAAACTCTTCGCAATGGTATGGTCCAATTCATCACTTGAGATACTTTTATGTAGTGAAATATTGATACTCCTGTAAAACAAGTGAGAACTACACAACTCGTGGAACTTGTTAGAATCAAACCCTACAACTAAGCATTGTCACTTGTTTATCATCTTTTTATGCATTAGTTGATGGTATAATGTTGACTATAAGGACCATCAACACATACAATGATGGAGTCCGAATCAGACACCCAAGACAATATCAAGAACCACCTTCTCCTTGGGCTCCATCACCATTCCACCATTCAGAAGACTCATGGCAAGCTGACAGTGGAGAGTGGAAGAGAAGATTCCGCTACGACCAGTATCAAGGAAGACGCTCAGTGGACCAGTCGGGACCATCAACTCAACATGAACCGCCTCGACACTCGGTCTCGAGTGTAGGGTATCATGATGACCAGATGGCCCTTAGAACATCAGTGTAGGGTCTCAAGCCAACATCAACCAAAGACTGATGGTGCAATGACACTGGAACGCCAGAATGGAGACCGCGATCGAAAACATACAACAAAATCAAGGTAGGGCTAACCAGTACTGGGATGCTTTCTAGTCCATGCCCCAGTATCATCAATACAGGCCACCACCACAGTGATATCCAGCTTGGGGGAGGAGCCCCCAAATTCTGCACTACGGGGAGGAGCCCCTAGATTCTGTACCATGGGGAGGAGCCCCAATGTCAGGTAAGTTTTTATCTAACAAGTTATCTATTAATATATATATAGTTTCTTTTATTAGTTAGAATAATAAGGAGTGAGCTTTAATTTTTCTTTGACTAAATGGAACCCTGAAACTTAAAAAAAGAAGCCCTGTTATAATTCTTTCCATACGCCTAGTGTTGAACTTTGAATTCTCCCGGATATAATCATAAAACTTGAAACTTGTGGGAAGCAAAGTGCTTAATCCTAGTCTAGGTAATTGATGGATATGATATGAATCTGAGCTGCTATATATCTTGTTCTAAAATGACACTAGAGTTCCGGAGAATTTCTTAAATAAACACGATCATTAAAACATTGAGTTGAGTTAAGCTTTGTTGACCCTATGAGAAGTTATTGTGTTATTGAATCAAGTTCACTTACACATTTCCATTTTCCGCATAAATGCTCAAAGTTTTTATTATCCTTTCAAAAGTTTGTTGAAAGCATGTGGCTATGCAAATGTACCCGAGGAAATAAAAAAGGATAAGTGTCTAAAACCTCAAAAAGATAGATCCCAAGGAAATAAAAAGGACAAGTGTCTGGAACCTCGTTATCATAAAAAAAGGGGAGAAAAGAAAAAAGGAAAAAAATGAGCACATGCCCGACAATAGAATTAGTCTGATAGCCACATGACTACATCAAACAGAAGGAAGTGATATTTTCGAAAGAGCATCCAACTCCATTTTCCTTAACACATGCACCTCTTGATTCAATGATATGATTGCTTTCTCTATGGATCCTTTGTTTAATTTGGCAATATATGTTCAACTTTTGAAAACCTCTAAAAACTCTGAAATGAAGGTGAAGTGGAAGAACTTGAGACACAGTGCTTGATTTTCTTGTCTTGTCTTTCATTTTCTCAAGACCAAGGTAAAGCCATAAGCCCCATGGTGGAAAGTAATAAAGACAAATGAGAAAATGAGACAAATTTACTTTAAACCGGATGAGATTTTTTGTTTAACACAAGGGAGGCTTAAAGATATTTTTTTGTTCCATCATGTTATTTGCTAAGGGATAAGCAAAGGTTAAGCTTGGGGAGCTTGTTGACGGTCCTTACAGTCAACATTATATCATCAACTAATGCATAAAAAGATGTTAAACAAGTGACAATGCATAGTGTTGACGCAAAAAGTGACACCTTGCGCCAAGGCACACAGCAAGCCGAACGAGGCTAGCTTCAATCGGGTGCTCGGAGTGTGTTGAATCCGGAGACGTGCCAGTCGGTTTGACCTGAAAACCAACAAGGGATAAAGCGTGAGAATGCCTCTGGAACATGCTGGGTAAAACCAGACAGTTCCATATGTACGGCTTTGAAAGCCAGTCACGACGGCACACAGCTATAGAAGCTGTCTGTCAGAGCATGTTTACAAAGCCATTCGGCAAGTATGAGAACAGAGTATGTGAAGCATATTAACTGTCGAATGCAAAAGGAAGACATGCTTGAATGAATCAAAGATATTATAAACAGGCAACTTGCAAGAATAGATCTATTCAAATAACACATGCATAGGCCAATCCAACTAATTTGCCGCACGTTTAGTCTTCATAAACCCGTCAAGCATAAACTTAAGCGAAGCTAATCCACCGCATGATACCACTTGCTATAAGTCTATACCACTTCTTATAATTAGATTAATCCACCGCATGATACAATCTAATTATAACAAGCTAAAAGCATGCATATATTTGAATAGATCTATAAAAGCTCATTACTCGTGTAAGCATAACCAAAATCGGCAAACTAGCCGAGTTGGGGTCCATAAAGAAGGAACAAACAAGCAAGCATGATCAAACTAATCTAAAACCTGCATCTGCCGCACGACACCCAGTTCTATCAAAGCATAAACATGATTGACATGTATGAACCCACAACATGTAACAACCTAGATTGAAAGCTGATCCGGCCATCATGATATTATGATTAGCAAAGCACAAGCAAACTTGTGAAACAAGGCCGAATAGAGATCAATCTAGATTGGGCAAAAGAGTGTTACATGAATTAAATAAATAAAACACATAACACATGATAACTTAATGAATCTACTTGATCTGCCAAATCTAATAGAGCCGATAACTATTTTTACTCATGTCTTAATCCGCCGCACGATACAAGGCATAAGCAAAAACTTCCCGTCATAAGCTTAAATCCGCCGCACGATACTAAGCTTAACATACGAGACTACTTGCATCATATCTAAATCCACCTCATGATACTAGACATGATAACAAGGTTGCCAGTACTTACGGAGGTCGACGGATCGATGGTTCCTCTAGAAGGACTCGACGACACGACTTAGGGACTCGAAGATGGCACAGGGCCGGTTTGTATTGATATGGTTGTGAACAATTTTAGAATGGTCGAGGGCTTATATTTATACCCCGGATGAAATACAAGTCCTAGACGATTACGATTTACAATGATAAAATATGGAAAAATACGAAATCTATTCCTAATCTTCTCGGCATCTTTCATCGCCACATGCCTTCTCATGCAAGCCGGCTTCATCTGCAACATCCATCTCCCGAATGGAACCACCTCTCTGCAAGATAGCCGACCGCACAGACATTCATCGAAATCCTGAGGACCAAATAGCCGTCTGATTGCTTGTCGAATCCCTTCTTCTCTGCTAGCTGGGCCCACCTGTCATATCCTCATGCGTGCGAAAATTTGGTGTCAACACATAGTTGTAGGGTTTGATTCTAACAAGTTCTACGAGTTGTGTAGTTCTCACTTGTTTTGCAGGAGTATCAATATTTCACTACATAAAAGTATCACAAGTGATGAATTGGACCATACCATTGTGAAGAGCTCGTCGAGATGATCGAAACAGATCT